>JAVIAB010000059.1:33685728-33855728 GCA_032433765.1 Megaustenia siamemsis | reverse complement strand
GTAAACTCGTATGTAGGCTGGTAATTTGCTGTAAACTCGTATGTAGACTGGTAATTTGCTGTAAACTCGTATGTAGGCTGGTAATTTGCTGTAAACTCGTATGTAGACTGGTAATTTGCTGTAAACTCGTATGTAGACTGGTAATTTGCTGTAAACTCGTATGTAGGCTGGTAACTTGCTGTAAACTCGTATGTAGGCTGGTAACTTGCTGTAAACTCGTATGTAGGCTGGTAATTTGCCGTAAACTCGTATGTAGACTGGTAATTTACTGTAAACTCGTATGTAGACTGGTAACTTGCTGTAAACTCGTATGTAGACTGGTATCTTGCTGTAAACTCGTATGTAGACTGGTAACTTGCTGTAAACTCATATGAAGGCTGGTAACTTGCTGTAAACTCGTATGTAGGCTGGTATCTTGCTGTAAACTCATATGAAGGCTGGTAACTTGCTGTAAACTCGTATGTAGACTGGTAACTTGCTGTAAACTCGTACGTAGACTGGTAACTTGCTGGAAACTTGTATATAGACTGGTAACTTGCTGTAAAATCGTATGCAGACTGGTAACTTGATGTAAACTCTTTTTTAGGCTGGTAACTTGCTGTAAACTCTTTTTTAGGCTGGTAACTTGCTGTAAACTACTATGTAGACTTGCAACTTGCTGTAAACTCGTATTTAGACTGGTAACTTGCTGTAAACTCGTATGTAGGCTGGTAACTTGCTGTAAACTCGTATGTAGGCTGGTAATTTGCCGTAAACTCGTATGTAGACTGGTAATTTACTGTAAACTCGTATGTAGACTGGTAACTTGCTGTAAACTCGTATGTAGACTGGTATCTTGCTGTAAACTCGTATGTAGACTGGTAACTTGCTGTAAACTCATATGAAGGCTGGTAACTTGCTGTAAACTCGTACGTAGACTGGTAACTTGCTGGAAACTTGTATATAGACTGGTAACTTGCTGTAAAATCGTATGTAGACTGGTAACTTGCTGTAAACTCGTACGTAGACTGGTAACTTGCTGGAACTTGTATATAGACTGGTAACTTGCTGTAAAATCGTATGCAGACTGGTAACTTGATGTAAACTCTTTTTTAGGCTGGTAACTTGCTGTAAACTCTTTTTTAGGCTGGTAACTTGCTGTAAACTACTATGTAGACTTGCAACTTGCTGTAAACTCGTATTTAGACTGGTAACTTGCTGTAAACTCGTATGTAGGTTGGTAACTTGCTTAACTCGTATATAGGCTGGTAACTTGCTAAACTCGTATGTAGGCTGGTAACTTGCTAAACTCGTATGTAGGCTGGTAACTTGCTAAACTCGTATGTAGGTTGGTAACTTGCTAAACTCGTATGTAGACTGGTAATTTGCTGTAAACTCGTATGTAGGTTGGTAACTTGCTTAACTCGTATGTAGACTGGTAACTTGCTGTAAACCTTGATCCAAGGGATGAAGCTCCAGTTGAATTAGGGTTTTTGTCTTCATCGTAGTGAGACACGACCCGTTCGACCACAGATTGTCTTTTAGCTTTTATAAAACCGTAGTTACCATTACAAAGGAGACAAATAATATTAAACAAATATTATTAAATAGGGAAACTTCCGAGGCTTCTCGTGGCAAGGCGCAGTGCCAAGGAGTAAGGGTTCGATCCTGCTTCGGACCTGCTATATTGTTCTTTGTTTTTTTCTGTTGTTGTTTATTTGTCATTTTTTCCGAGTGCTAACACATACCTTATCCTTCTATTATTACCATTACAAATTCTTGGGAGAACTTTAAATGTAATCTTACCCTCAGTTTAAACCAAAATATTTGTTTCCAGTGTACGTCCTTGTAAAGGTAGGTTTAAAGGGAAGTGTATAAATATGGTCTTTGGTGTCTTGACAGACGGTTGGTAGCAAATAATCATAAGTCAGTAGTTTGCTATAATGTTTAGTGTCTTATGCTGGATGCTGTTTTACTCAGCAGCTTCTCTCGTGGCTGTATCTGCCAATATTGGATATAGACAGATCAGGCCACAAAATGAACAAGATGTATTCGTGGTACCTGGTCTCGTCCCTTTTCTCCTGCGCGTTTTGTCTTCTGAATTTGATGTCAACGCTGTCTCGAATTTCTTGTGTCATTTTTTCATATTTTTGTTCTCCATGTGCTACGATTTGCAGCCAGATCTTCCAGCACTGGTCTGCCATCTCCTTCTGTCATTCAGTTCGGCATACAAAGGGAAGTAATGGCATGCCAAAGGTAAAATAACTCCCATGCAAATCTATAATCAATCCACAGCCAACTATAGGCATACATTTATAATTAATCCACACACAACTGTAGGTATAAATCTATAATCAATAAGAGCCAACTATAGGCATACATCTACAATTAATCCACAACTAACTATAGACATAAATCTATAATCAATAAGAGCCAGCTATAGACATAAATCTATAATTAATCCACAACGAACTATAGGCATAAATCTATAATCAACCCACAGACAAGATAGAATTATTTACACAGGGAACCTCGATGACGTAGTTGGTGCGTTGCCTTGACCTCACGCACTGTCAGTCCAGCTGGAACAGGATGGGATGCCTGCTCAGTTCAGGTGAAAGAAACAAGCACGTCACATACAGTGTTGATTGGAGAGTAGGTGTTGTTGCCTATATTCCTTACCACAAGCACGACACATCCTGTGATGATTGGAGAGTAGGTGTTGTTGCCCACATTCCTTACCACAAGCGCGTCATATCCTGTGATGATTGGAGAGTAGGTGTTGTTACCTACATTCCTTACCACAAGCACGTCACATCCAGTGATGATTGGAGAGCAGGTGTTGTTGCCTACATTCCTTACCACAAGCACGTCACATCCAGTGATGATTGGAGAGTAGGTGTTGTTGCCCACATTCCTTACCACAAGCACGTCACATGCAGTGATGATTGGAGAGTAGGTGTTGTTACCCACATTCCTTACCACAAGCACGTCACATCCTGTGATGATTGGAGAGTAGGTGTTGTTACCCACATTCCTTACCACAAGCACGTCATTTCCTGTGATGATTGGAGAGTAGGTATTGTTACCCACATTCCTTACCACAAGCACGTCATTTCCTGTGATGATTGGAGAGTAGGTGTTGTTGCCCACATTCCTTACCACAAGCACGTCATTTCCTGTGATGATTGGAGAGTAGGTGTTGTTACCCACATTCCTTACCACAAGCACGTCATTTCCTGTGATGATTGGAGAGCAGGTGTTGTTGCCCACATTCCTTACCACAAGCACGTCATTTCCTGTGATGATTGGAGAGTAGGTGTTGTTACCCACATTCCTTACCACAAGCACGTCATTTCCTGTGATGATTGGAGAGTAGGTGTTGTTACCCACATTCCTTACCACAAGCACGTCACATCCTGTGATGATTGGAGAGCAGGTGTTGTTGCCCACATTCCTTACCACAAGCACGTCATTTCCTGTGATGATTGGAGAGTAGGTGTTGATACCTACATTTATTCCTTACCGAAAGCACCTGGGGGGGGGGGAAGTTGCAATATGGTCAGCGTTACCTCAGTTCTGTTCTTCTATCCTAGTAAAAAAAAAAAAGACGCCCAGTGAAGGCTATGTAAACCTGAAAACTATCGATTGGGATCGAACCCGCCATTTTGTCCTGAATGGATCGGTTCATTAATCACTGTTCTATAGCGACACTCAGAATTAAGAACCTCGTCACGCCTCGAGAGTTTGCTGTAGGCAGTGCCAGATTTGAAATTGATGAGGCCCTAAGATAAAATGAAACTTTCAGACCCCCACCTAATACTTACTCTACTACAATTTCTTATGCTGTGTGGCTACCTTTGACATTTACTCTACCCCACGTGGGGTTGGTTAACTCTTTCGGTACGGACGGTTTTTATCAATGTTATCAATATGTAGAGATCTCAGAGACAAAATTGGGAGCCGCAATAGCTCAGTGGTTAGTGAATTGGACTACAAAGGAAAAGAGGTAGGGTTCGATCCCAACCGACGGCTTCCGGTTCACCCAGCCTTTAATGGGTACCGGACTTTTTCTGGGAAAGTAAAGCGGCACAGGCGTAATGCCGATCACATTACCCCAAAAATCATGTAAAATTTATGGTCACTAACACCATATTGGGGAGCCCCGATAGCTCAGTGGTTAGTGAACTGGACTACAAAGGACAAGAGGTAGGGTTCGATCCTAACCGACGGCTTCCGGTTCACCCAGCCTTTAATGGGTACCGGATTTTTTTCTGGGAAAGTGAAGCGGCACGGGCGTAATGCCGACCACATTACCCTAAAAATCATGTGCCGAAGGTCTGTAAAATGTATGGTCACTAACACCATATTCCCTATATGCCACTTGGCGTGACGGGGGTACTTTACTTTTATACCATATTCCCTATAAGCCACTTGGCGTGACGGGGGTACTTTACTTTTATACCATATTCCCTATAAGCCACTTGGCGTGACGGGGGTACTTTACTTTTACACCATATTCCCTATACGCCACTTGGCGTGACGGGGGTACTTTACTTTTACACCATATTCCCTATATGCCACTTGGCGTGACGGGGGTACTTTACTTTTACACCATATTCCCTATACGCCACTTGGCGTGACGGGGTACTTTACCTTTTTTTCCAGAGACAAAATTGTTCATTACTTTAATCAATCTACATGTTTATGTTTATCTAACACTTAACATATCATATAAGATTGTTTACATAATTAAACAAAGAATTAGATTTCACCAACACAAAGATGATATAAGACATGTAAATAGAATATGGTTTGATGACAGTTTACACTAATGAAATTTAAAGTGACGCACTGTGCGGCGCAATGTACGCGACCGAAATTGGCATCACGCACGGTGCGTTGAACCGTACGTAAGGAGTTAAAAAATACACAAACTGCCAACGTTTTTGAATTTAAACTAGGGTGTTAAAATTGAGCGCATAAAGTCTCAAAATAAGTTTCAAAGGTTTTTAAGCAAACATGCAAACCTTAGAAGTTACCGACAAGTTTTTGTGAACACCGACCTTGAGCTTCCATCTGTGCTAAAAGATAAAAGCGCAACACTCCAAGTGAAGACGCGAACTTGCCAAAGCGATCATTAGAGCACTTCCTTTTTATACATTTGTGATGAGCTCCCTTGAATGCACTTGGTAATGCACTTTTAATTTGTGCTCGCGTTCTATGCATGTTATTCGTTAAGAATGTCTCACTGCGGTTCGGTTACATAATACTTTTATTACAGGAGTAATAATATCGTGTTAATCTGAGTACCCCCCGAAGTCGGAGTTAACTGCCTGTACGGCGAGGGACCCCTGTGCACACGGCCGCCGGGGAAAAAAACGGATTAACATGAAAAATTCAGTTCCTAGTATTTAGGGACTTCGTCAGAGCTAAAAGCTAGCGAACGCAAACATTTATATTTATCCATGTAGTCTACCGTACTGTAGATTGTTCATACCTGCTGCTAATATAAAATATAAGATACATGTAATGAACGTCAAATTAACATATATGGTCTTTAGAGCGGAGGGATTGTACCAGCTAAGTCTATTTTTATGTTTAATCATTGTTACATTATACTTTTATATGTCCACATTTGACATATTCTCTATCATGTAACACATCTCTATCTCGTATCACCATCTCATCTCTTATCCCTCTGTCCAGTTCTACACTTACCAGCCCTTATCATCCTAGATGTAGCAGCATTTATCTATGCCTCGTCGTTTGTTATCGTTGTCCTCGTTCTTCAGAGAGGGCCGCATGTAGGCCGAAACGTTAGTACTCTGTTGTGTTCCATTTTTGTTTGTAAAGCTGTCACTATACCTTGTAGGAATGTATGTTACACCCCACTATGTCTTCTTGCTACCAGCTTTACACGGGGAGCCACCTGTTGGTAGACCGGAATAGGAATACAGAGACGTCACCTCCAGTTATAACAATTTGAGTTTAACCCACTTCGATCCCCAGCAGTGGCGGATTTTTTTCGGACTGGCAAGGCTCCGGGGTTCAGCCTCTAAAAAAATGGGTACCAGAGATTTTTCTGGTAAGTAAAGGCGGCCTGGCGTGATACCGACCGCATCACCCAAATATGTGCCGTGGTTATAGAAAATATGGTAACTAACACCATATTCCCCATACGCCTAGCAAGGCGTGAAGGGAACCTTTATTTTTAAGGTGGATACGTCAGCACAGGTTGGGGTCACACAATTGGACGACATCCTGGTCACCTAAATATTTGGTTCCCTGTGACGCAAAGTTGCGGAAACAAGATATAGTTGTAAATTACAACTCGCACGACTGGCAATGACTCATGAAGAGGCCATTGACACGAAAGCGGTTATCTACGAAAATTGAACCTAGAATATGTATCTAAAGTGCTGAGTCATGTATGAGGTGGATTATTGCAACTGACGAGAGCAACGTTAGAAACTAAACATCGAAATACAAAATATAAGTGCAAACTGGTGAACCGAATCAGGGCGGATCAAATCAAGCAAATAATAAACCGGACAACACTACAAAGTTGGCACTTCCGGTAAATATGGCGGATAGGCGACAAGAATCGTTGAGGCTCTGTCTGAAAATTGTTCCTTGTTTCAGTTTCTTCATATTCCAAGACCAGCTTGCTGCCGGAGCTGCTGAGTTTAGTGCTTTGTGTACACCGTGACCTGTGTTTTTCATCCGGGTCGTGCTTCTATTGCTTACGATGAATGATGATATCGTATAACGATGGACCGTTCGACTGCGTTCACCTTCGGTACGGCTTCGTCTTATGTCTTTTGGCGTGTGATGTGGCTCCTATGATCGGGATTGCAGCGGCCTTTCTTTGTTTGGATCCTTCAATGCGATAAGATGTTAATTTGGATGATTCCACTGGGACGGGCGGTTGAGCAATTATGGATTTTAATTCGTTTGCAGTGATACGGGGCCTTCGACAAACCGCAACTACAACACTACAGAGTTGTTGCAGGGAGGGGTTGCGAATGGGTGGTCTAGAGGAAAGATGTCGACGTGTTGATTGACAAGAAGGTCACGGTTTCGAATCCCACTACAACAGATGGGATTTTCTTCTTTGAATCAATGATTTATTAGTGGCTTTTCCCTCACCTCGGTTTTGGGTAGTGAAATCCTCTGTCTAGGCCTCTCTGGGCAGTGAGATCCGCTGTCTAGGCCTCTCTGGGCAGTGAGATCCGCTGTCTAGGCCTCTCTGGGCAGTGAGATCCGCTATCTAGGCTTCTCTGGGCAGTGAGATCCGCTGTCTAGGCCTCTCTGGGTAATGAGATCCTTTGTCTAGGCCTCTCTGGGTAGTGAGATCCGCTGTCTAGGCCTCTCTGGGTAGTGAGATTGGCTGTCTAGGCCTCTCTGGGTGGTGAGATCCTATGTCTAGGCTTCCTTGTGTAGTGAGATTCGCTGTCTAGACCTCTCTGGGTAGTGAGATTCGCTGTCTAGGCCTCTCTGTGTAGTGAGATCCTGTGTCTAGGCTTCTTTGTGCAGTGAGATTCACTGTCTAGACCACTCTGGGTAGTGATATTCACTGTCTAGACCTCTCTGGGTAGTGAGATTCACGGTCTAGACCTCTTTGGGTAGTGAGATCCGTTATCTAGACCTCTCTGGGTACTGTCTAGACCTCACTCGGTAGTGAGATTCACTGTCTAGACCTCACTCGGTAGTGAGATTCACTGTCTAGACCTCACTCGGTAGTGAGATTCACTGTCTAGACCTCACTCGGTAGTGAGATTCACTGTCTAGACCTCACTCGGTAGTGAGATTCACTGTCTAGACCTCACTCGGTAGTGAGATTCACTGTCTAGACCTCACTCGGTAGTGAGATTCACTGTCTAGGCCTCACTGGGTAGTGAGATTCACTGTCTAGGCCTCACTCGGTAGTGAGATTCACTGTCTAGACCTCACTCGGTAGTGAGATTCACTGTCTAGGCCTCACTGGGTAGTGAGATTCACTGTCTAGACCTCACTCGGTAGTGAGATTCACTGTCTAGACCTCACTCGGTAGTGAGATTCACTGTCTAGACCTCACTCGGTAGTGAGATTCACTGTCTAGACCTCACTCGGTAGTGAGATTCACTGTCTAGGCCTCACTCGGTAGTGAGATTCACTGTCTAGGCCTCACTCGGTAGTGAGATTCACTGTCTAGACCTCACTCGGTAGTGAGATTCACTGTCTAGGCCTCACTGGGTAGTGAGATTCACTGTCTAGGCCTCTCTGGGTAGTGAGATTCACTGTCTAGGCCTCACTGGGTAGTGAGATTCACTGTCTAGGCCTCTCGGAAAATGATGAAAAAAAATGATGGCCCCTGCACAGAATGTGCACGTTAAATAACACCTGACAGTTAGAAATCAGAAAGAGTAGGCCAAAATGACCGCTGTATGTGACGAAATGGTTAAGTACGGATGTGTCGGGACGAAGGCACATAAATCGCGGCTTGCCGTAATCTAGCGACACAACTCATCTACACCTAGTCAACGGGGGAACGTTTAAAAAAAAAAGAAAGAAAAGGAACTGTTGAAAGTTAATAGATTGAAAACAAACCTGCCACAAATTGAATGCTGGTTTTGTGGTTTGATGGTTGGTTAGATTGTGGGTTTGTTAGATTGTGGGTTGGTTAGATTGTGGGTTTGTTAGATTGTGGGTTGGTTATATTGTGGGCTGGTTATATTGTGGGTTGGTTAGATTGTGAGTTGGTTAGATTGTGGGTAGGTTAGATTGTGGGTAGGTTAGATTGTGGGTAGGTTAGATTGTGGGTAGGTTAGATTGTGGGTAGGTTAGATTATGGGTTGGTTAGATTGTGGGTAGGTTAGATTGTAGATTGGTTAATTATTTGGTTCCTTAATGACCCGCCAGTCCATCGACCTCTGCCACTCGGCTCGAATGTCTCATATATGGAGGTGCCTGTGGGTGTTTCTGCCCAGCAAGAAGCCACATTACTGTGTAATTCGATATAGACCATGAGATCGTCCTTTAGCTTTTCTACAGGGTAGATTCGACTCAACATGAATCTTGTAACGGCAACAAAGGCTTCATTGTTTCGATCTCTCAGTTCCATCAAAATCTGCGTGTCTGCGATCGGTAAGTGTTTCTATCTATTTATTTTTCGTTCGCACGAAGTATTGTCTCTATCTGCAATGTCGTTTCCTGTATAAATTTTACTGTCTTTTGTAATTCTTGCAGTGGCCCATATAGTTTTGTCTGTAGTGTTGTATCTATGGGCAAATGTATTTTCCTCAGTCTACTATATTCAGTGCAGTCTTGAAGTATGTGTTCAGCAGTCTGGGGTGCCGGTCCACATGTACAAGTAGTTGATGTGCCGATCTTGAATTTTGTATACATGTGACTATGGAGTCGATTGTGTCCTGTTCTTAGGCGTATAATGATAACTTGATCATATCTATTCATATTTTGAAAGGCATCCTGATTTGGGGCTTGTGGTCCTCTGATTGATTTGATTATCTGTTTCTTATGATGGTATGTAACCGGTGTATCTAGTTGTGTGCCTGTTGAACCTTCCTTTACCAACTGATCTGTTTTCTCATTTCCTTGTATTCCACAGTGAGATGTGATCCACTGCATGGCAACCCTGTGGTGCTTGCAGACTTCAGTCAATAAGGTCTGCAGATGTGGTAATTTTCTGGATTGTAGTGCCTGGAGTACTGATCTTGCATCTGTCAAAAACACTACAGGCTGTGGGCTAAGATTACTGTTCAGCAGTTTTTCTATTGCCAACTTTATTGCTTGTATTTCTGCATCATTATTTGGGTACTCTATATATGCACCTGCTCCCCCATTCTTTACTGCATTCTGTGCTGATCCATCTGTGTACACACGAATCCATAGGTCTTGTGGGTATTCTTCATCCAGGAAACTGAGTGTTATTGTTTTTCTCTGTAGACTAATCTGTTCCTCTTTGTCAACTATTCATTTCACTTCTGTCCGTATTTGTATTGATAATCCTGCTGGTATTTCAACTCTTTGCTTCAGTTACAATCGGTACTTATTACAAGTCTCTACACACACTGATCATCTGGAAAAAAAAAAGAAAGAAAGGGGTACACTCTTTTTCCAACACCCTGTATATGCATCAATAGAAGGCAAAGGTATTTCTCGTCTCGACTTGTTGTCATTCCGCGATACATTTCAGAGGGAAAAAAACCAAAAGCAATATGCCTTCCTGTCAATTCTATGCAGAAAATTTGAAATTATTAAAAGAAATAAATGAAGTCAAGAGTTTGGGAGAGATTTTAGATCAGATGGAAGCTGTACCACCTAAATAAAAAGCAGAATAGCACAAGCCAAGACAGCATTTTAGACAATGAAAAAAAATCATATTGTGCAACAAATCTATGTCAATCGAAGTGAGAAAAAGAGTTTATCTATGCTATATAGAGTCAATTCTTTTCTCTTGAAGCGAATCAAGGACAACAGACCAACAAATGCAATTGAAATAAGTGTTATTGTGGTCTCTTTGATTATATTATCTGGTCCAGATGATTTTCTATGTTCATGTCGCACAACGTTTCCTACAAATCTTCTGTGAGTATTTATGTTCCTTCTCCGCTATCTAGGATATTTACTTCTTCTTATTCATGCTCATAGAATACCTCGAAGTACTCTCTCCATCTTTTTTTCAGAGAAGACAAGAAATCAGTGATCACTACCCACTGACCAGGAAAGAGTAAAGCCACAAATAAACCACAGATTCAATGTCGAACAATTCCCATCGACTATGACGGTATTTGAATCCGTGACCTTTCTGTTCAGAGGCCGACGCCTTACCTCTAGACCACCCAGTTTCATTAATGTTTATCTAAATGCAGTCATTTGAATTATTACTGCTGTCCCCTGGGCACGTGCAAAGACTTCTTGAGTGTTTCTTAAACCATGTGTTTTGCTTCAGGAGGAGAAATCAATATCTATATAAAAACTGTGTGGTTAAAGCTTCAAAGCTGGACAGCTAAAAAGACCAATGAGGAAGTTCTCAAAGAGGCCAACACAAAAAGGGAGCTCTTAAAAAAACATCAGAAAGAAGCAATCAACATTTTTCGGGTACATCATGAGAAGAGGAAAGTTGGAATACTTGGTTACAACTGGTAAAATAGAAGGAAAGAGAGATCGCGGACGACAAAGAGAGAAAATACTGGATAGCTTGATGTCATGGCATGGAAAACAGTCAACAACAGAACTCATGCGATGCACTGTAGATAGAAGATTGTGGAGAGACATGATCACCTACGCCAACCGGTTTGGCACATGATGATGATGATGGTTAAAGCTTCACGTAAGAAGTGAACACCACAAATCAGAACGAAGTTTCCGTGCAAAGGCCTTCAACAGGAACAAACATGCAACACATGTACAAATATGTATTTAAAATGACCCCAAAAAAATGATTAAAAAATCGAACTAGAAAGAGAAATGAAAAGTAAAAGAGAATAAAATGTGAATAAAAAGTTCCCTGTAAGATCAAAGAAGAATCTTTCTTCTAAAAGAACGGAAGTGCGCACGGGGTGCATGTGCGTGCACAAAAGTGAAAATGTGCGCACACGGCACGTCCATTAACTCAGCTGTTTCATTTCTTTCTTCTAGACTAAAACTATCAGCCATTAACTCAGCTGTTTCATTTCTTTCTCCTAGACTAAAACTATCAGCCATTAACTCAGCTGTTTCATTTCTTTCTCCTAGATTAAAACTATCATCATTTAACTCAGCTGTTTCATTTCTTTCTCCTGGATTAAAACTATCATCAATTAACTCAGCTATTTCATTTCTTTCTCCTAGACTAAAACTATCAGCCATTAACTCAGCTGTTTCATTTCTTTCTCCTAGATTAAAACTATCATCAATTAATTCAGCTGTTTCATTTCTTTCTCCTAGATTAAAACTATCACCAATTAACTCAGCTGTTTCATTTCTTTCTCCTAGACTAAAACTATCAGCCATTAACTCAGCTGTTTCATTTCTTTCTCCTAGACTAAAACTATCAGCCATTAACTCAGCTGTTTCATTTCTTTCTCCTAGATTAAAACTATCATCATTTAACTCAGCTGTTTCATTTCTTTCTCCTGGATTAAAACTATCATCAATTAACTCAGCTATTTCATTTCTTTCTCCTAGACTAAAACTATCAGCCATTAACTCAGCTGTTTCATTTCTTTCTCCTAGATTAAAACTATCATCAATTAATTCAGCTGTTTCATTTCTTTCTCCTAGACTAAAACTATCAGCCATTAACTCAGCTGTTTCGTTTCATACTTTTGTATTTAAGTCTCCGATTACTATGGTGTTTTTACGTTGATCTCACTGTTCACGTCCTATATTGAGCTCCTTGTGGCATGTATCAGTTTCCTCTGCACTGTCTGATGTGAGTACACATACTTGTATTATTAGTCTCTATGGTCTTTAATTCAATTTAATTTATAGAATTCGGTCGATTATTTCCAAAAGAATTTCACTGCTTTTACTTGCTTTGCATCTAAGACGATTCCATCTATTGTTTTATGTCCGGTAAAGTGAAGTAAAGTAAAGTAAAGTAAAGTAAACTAAAGTAAAGTAAAGTAAAGTAAAGTAAAGTAAAGTAAAGAGCCCCGCTACGCCAAGTGACGTATATGTAATATGGTGTTAGTGACCATAATTCTTACAGACCTCCGGCACATTATTTTTCGGGTAATGTTGTTGGTATTACGCCCGTGCTGCTTTACTTTCCCATAAAAATCCGGTACCCATTTAAGGCTGGGTGGACTCGAAAGCCGTCGATCAGGATCGAACCCGACCTCTTGGTTTTTTGTAGTCCAGTTCACAAACCACTGAGCTATCGCGACTCCCTCTTTGATGTCCAGTGCTTCCAAGGTATATTGTTTTATGTTCGTGAGAATGAATTTCGCCTGATCCGGTTTAATCCATATCACATAGCCCTAATAAATGTATGCATTCCGTTTCATTTTCCTTATGATGTATAGTTTTCCAATTTACAATGTTTTCTACAGTTGTAGCGATCAATGACATGTTATATAGACTGTGGTTTTCCACTGTCGTCAGTCGGTTTTATTTTAAGTTTGAAAACAAATAAACGAGATGAGTAGTAATATAAATTAAACCAAAAAAATAAGTTTACCTGGAGAAGTTCGTGCCTTTTCCAGGCTTTGGTACCTGATATACTTATCTATATTTTGTCAGGTCGGGTAATTTTGCCTGCTACTGTGTGCAGTAAACAGTACAACCTGTGGCTGCCCTGATGCCTTGCAGGTAAGCTGGGGAGAGTAAAAGGCTGAGGGAGGGTACCCCGAAGTAAAACAACCCCACTGCCTTGTGGGTAAGACTTTTAGTCAAAGGCTAGCGGAGCCAACCGTAAACAAACCGACGGAAGGCAACAGAAAACCACCGTCGTAACTTCTTTGTACAATCATGAATCACCATGAAGAGATAGAGGGAAGCAAAGAGAAAAAATAACAGACAGCTTAAGAGAAATGGCTTGGCAGTAGGTCAACAACAGAAATGATAAATAGCTGTCGAGATCGAAAGTTGTGGAGAGACATAATCACCTACGCCAGCAGGCCCGGTACTTGAGGATGATGATGATGATGATGATACTTATCTTTCCCCGGTCGTTAGCAACCACTGTAGCCACTGCAACTTAATCTATGCCTGCCCCTTGACTGATAATAGACTGCAAACTAAACGCTGCCAGTTTACGATTAGCAACATGAAACGTAATGGATATATTCCAACTGCCGATGACGCAATTCCACATTAAAAAAATGGGATAAGCTTCAGTGTGTAAGAAAAACGTTAATCAGATAACGGGTTAAAAAGTGCGTTAAAAATAACTTCAGGCCAATAAAAATCTGGAAAACCTGCTTCAAATGCTTCCTTTTAGTTGTGAGTTATTTTCAGAAGTTTTCACTAAACGCGTGCAGATATTAATTCCCCTGTGTGCATTGAAACATGTGTTTGGCCTTTGATCGTTGATCTTTGACCATTGACCTTTGATCGTCGATATCTTTGTAGATTTTATTTCTTATAAATAATATTCGTCGGCCCAGCTCGGTTCAAAGACAACTCTTCTTCTTCGTCAGCCCTTACATGAGAGTTGATCTGATGAAATGATCTGACCCGCGCTGTGCTGTGGGTTTTCAAACAAGCTGCGCTATCAGTGCATTTTGGGTGAAACACTTTCGACGCTGTCAAGACATTAGGGGTGATGGAGGGCGAATTAGTACCATCCTGGTTCAGTCACTGCCTCTCTGTCCAGAATAACTATTCTCATTTCAGAGAATAAAGTCGAGTGTTATATAATTAGCTTTTCTGCTTGTCCTGACACAAACTGTCAGCTATAAGTCACTAACTCCTTTGTCAGCCCAGTTGCTCTTGTGTATCTTTGCCCCCATTTAACTTGTGTGTCTTTGCTCACATTTAACTTGTGTGTCTTTGCTCCATTTGACTTGTGTGTCTTTTGGCCTCATTTGACTTGTATGTTTGCCCCCATTTACTTGTGTGTCTTTTTGGCTCCATTTGTCTTGTGTATCTTTGCCCCCATTTGACTTCTGTGTCTTTTGGCCCCATTTGACTTGTGTGTCTTTGCCCCCATTTTACGTGTGTATCTTTGCCCCCATATGACTTGTGCGTCTTTGCCCCCATTTGACGTGTGTGCCCTTGCCCCCATATAACTTGTGTGCCCTTACCCCATATGACTTGTGTGCCCCTGCCCCCATATGACGTATGTGCCCTTGCCCCCATATAACTTGTGTGCCCTTGCCCCCATATAACTTGTGTGCCCCTGCCCCCATATAACTTGTGTGCCCTTGCCCCCATATAACTTGTGTGCCCTTGCCCCCATATAACTTGTGTGCCCCTGCCCCCATATAACTTGTGTGCCCTTGCCCCCATATAACTTGTGTGCCCTTGTCCCCATATAACTTGTGTGCCCTTGCCCCCATATAACTTGTGTGCCCTTGCCCCCATATAACATGTGTGCCCTTGTCCCCATATAACTTGTGTGCCCTTGCCCCCATATAACTTGTGTGCCCTTGTCCCCATATAACTTGTGTGCCCCTGCCCCCATATAACTTGTGTGCCCTTGCCCCCATATAACTTGTGTGCCCTTGTCCCCATATAACTTGTGTGCCCTTGTCCCCATATAACTTGTGTGCCCTTGTCCCCATATAACTTGTGTGCCCTTGCCCCCATATAACTTGTGTGCCCTTGCCCCCATATAACTTGTGTGCCCTTGCCCCCATATAACTTGTGTGCCCTTGCCCCCATATAACTTGTGTGCCCCTGCCCCCATATAACTTGTGTGCCCTTGCCCCCATATAACTTGTGTGCCCTTGCCCCATATAACTTGTGTGCCCCTGCCCCCATATAACTTGTGTGCCCTTGTCCCCATATAACTTGTGTGCCCTTGCCCCCATATAACTTGTGTGCCCTTGCCCCATATAACTTGTGTGCCCTTGCCCCCATATAACTTGTGTGCCCTTGTCCCCATATAACTTGTGTGCCCTTGCCCCCATATAACTTGTGTGCCCTTGTCCCCATATAACTTGTGTGCCCTTGCCCCCATATAACTTGTGTGCCCTTGCCCCCATATAACTTGTGTGTCTTTGCCTCCATATGACTTGTGTGCCCTTGCCCCCATATAACTTGTGTGCCCTTGTCCCCATATAACTTGTGTGCCCTTGCCCCCATATAACTTGTGTGCCCTTGCCCCCATATAACTTGTGTGCCCTTGTCCCCATATAACTTGTGTGCCCCTGCCCCCATATAACTTGTGTGCCCTTGCCCCCATATAACTTGTGTGCCCTTGCCCCCATATAACTTGTGCGCCTTTGCCTCCATATAACTTGTGTGCCCTTGTCCCCATATGATTTTTGTGCCTTTGCCCCATATAACGTGTGTGCCCTTGCCCCCATATGACTTGCGTGCCCTTGCCCCCATATGTATATGTTCAGACTGCAGCTTGTAAGAAACCTTCCTACAAAACCCACCAGTTATCATAAACAAGTCACAAATACTTTACCAATATTTTCTTACAAACCTACCTTCAAAAATAAAAAAAAATTGCTGAAATGAGATACTTCAAAGAGTACTTAATGTGACATTAACATACATAATAAGAAATGGCGAGATCAGGTAAACAGTTAAAGTAACACCAAATTTGTGCTTTATCACGATAAAACAGATTAAATGCTTTTAAGGGGGACTGGTTGGTCTCGAGGCAAGACGTCGACCTCGAGATAGAGATGTTGTGGGTTCAAATCTCGTCTACACTGGTTGCGATATTTACTTATGATCTCCCTCTCTGCGGCAACTACCCCTGGTTTCAGCAGCGAGGCCCGGTTTGAAACGTCAATTACTCATGGACGGAAACAATAAGTACCGACTTAGGAAGTCGGAATAATCTGCCTGTGCGGTGAGGGACCCCAGTGCACACGGCTGCCAGGGAAAAATGGATTAACACGTAAAATTCAGTTCCTAGTCTTTAGGGACTTCGTCAGAGGTAAAAGCTGGTGAACGAAAAAAAAAATGTTTTGACATGTAACGCGGACAAATATTACTCCACGAGTATTAACATCTAAACGTTACAACAGAAGAGGTAGAGGAAGCCTTATCTCCCTTCCCATGTGATGGACATGACTCATGACATGAGAACTATCTTATACCATCAAAGACATTATGTGTGTGGCGAACCAAAGAGCACTGTGACAGGACACTCAATTTTTCCTCGACGCTGAAAGATAGGGAAAAACTGACACAGAAATAGGTACAAGTTATGTCTACATCCAAAGTGCTCACTACCAACAATACACTTCAAATTTAGGGCTAAACACTCGACGATGTCTGAAATAGTCTCACCACATTGTACATTACACAGCAATGGGCGTAATAAACGTTGGACTGACTCTATGTACGTCAATCATGCGAGTTGACGACAATCGTGAGCGTGTATAGATGATATATCACCGTTTATATCCTGATTGGGCTGATAATGACAAACTATCTGCAGATTTAGAAGCTCAGTTGTTATATTTCGGTAGGGTTTACTGCATGAAAATAGTAACATACGCTTGATGGGCTATAATCTTAGAGTGTAAAAGAGTAACATACACTTGGGGGTTATAATCTTAGAGTGTAAAAGAGTAACATACACTTGGGAGTTATAATCTTAGAGTGTAAAAGAGTAACATACGCTTGATGGGCTATAATCTTAGAGTGTAAAAGAGTAACATACGCTTGATGGGCTATAATCTTAAAGTGTAAAAGAGTAACATACACTTGGGGGTTATAATCTTAGAGTGTAAAAGAGTAACATACACTTGGGGGTTGTAATCGTTTAGTGTAAAAGAGTAACATACACTTGGGGGGGGGGGGTTATAATCTTAGAGTGTAAAAGAGTAACATACACTTGGGGGTTGTAATTACAGCGTGTAAAATATAATAGTAATACGCACTTAGGGGTTAAGAGTGTAAAATAAAATAGTAACATGCATTTGGAGGTTATAATCTTAGAGTGTAAAATAAAATAGTAACATGCATTTGGAGGTTATAATCTTAGAGTGTAAAATAAAATAGTAACATGCATTTGGAGGTTATAATCTTAGAGTGTAAAATTAAATAGTAACATGCATTTGCGGATTATAATCTTATAGTGTAAAATAAAATAAATACCCCTGGGTGTTATAATCTTAGAGTGTAAAATAAAATAGTATCATACACTTGGGGGTTATAATCTTAGAGTATAAAATAAAATAGTAACATATACTGGGGTGGAGGAGTTATAATCTTAGAGTGTAATATAAAATAGTTAACATACACTTGGAGGTTATAATCTTAGAGTGTAAAAAAAAATAACATACTGGAGGGAGAAGTTATAATCTTAGAGTATAAAATAAAATAGTAGCATACACTTGGAGTGTATAATCTTAAAGTGTAATATAAAATAGTAACATACGCTGAAAGGGGGGTTATAATGTTAGAGTGTAATATAAAATAGTAACATGCACTTGGAGGTTATAAACTCAGAGTGCAAATATTACTGTAGATTTTGTTGTTGTTGTTGACAGATTGCCACGAGTTGATGCGGGCAGGTTGCCCTTTGACTCATTTGATGTGGCGGGTCGTAATGGCTTTCTTGACATTCCTGGCTCTTACTGGAGAGGTTGGAGTTCTTCTATCCCAGGCTATGCTGGGAAATTACTAGTCCAGCCCAGAGGTACTGCATTACTGGGTCCTCTATATCATTAACAGCCACCACTACATGGAACACGGCGATCCTAGCTTCTGTTAGCCAGTCTGTTTTGACGCAGACTGTTACCAGGGGAGACCACGAGAAGGTAGAACTGCTAGGTCTTGGTCAGCTGATGTGCGCCGACCCTGTTATTACGACCGCAGGTCGCATACGCTTCTGCTCCCCCAATAGATGTTGTTGCAAATCAATAATACTAAAAATTTATAGTTTTATCATCATTAATAACATCATCATGTGTCGTTACCGCATCGATGGCTTAGATACCATAAACTGCGATGTTATGCTATCTCTTAGATAGATATTGGTATACAAAAAGTAAAGTAAAGAGCCCCGTCACGCCAAGTGGCGTATAGGGAATATGGTATTAGTGACCGTCACCCAAGTGGCGTATAGGGAATATGGTGTTAGTGACCATACATTTTACAGATCTTCAGCACATTTTTTTTTTTTGGATAATGTGGTCGGTATTACGCCCGTGCCGCTTTACTTTCCCAGATAAAATCCGGTACCCATTGAACACGGAAGCCTTCGGTTGAGATCGAACCCTAACCCTTGTCCTTTATAGTCCAGTTCACTAACCACTGAGCTATCGCGGCTCCCTGGATATTGGTATAAGTTCTCCTAATCATCGTGTCATGTTATCAATCCACTTTAATATTTGACTGCCCCTATATAGCTTGAAATATCAGAAATAGTATGCGTATTTCTATATTTGTGCAGAGTAATATAATCTGTTTACCAAGTCTGTGTAGCACAAAATCACCATACACCTCCCACTGTCTAATGTTATGGAAAGGTCTTCTCGTCGTCAAATGTCTAACACAACAGAAACAACTAATTTTTTTTTCCTTTTCTTAAATGGAATTTTAAAACATAAAGGACTCTGCCTTAATAGCAAAAAGGCATAAGTAATGGTAGCAACAAAGAAAACGACATCACCGCAATGCACAATAAAGACAAGTGGAACAATATTAAAATGAATTTAAATATTTTGGAACAATGTTAACCTCAGATAGTAGATGTACAAAAGAGGTGAGATGCAGAATGGCTCAGGCAAAAACAGCTTTCCAAAAAATGAGGAAGGTACTGTGCAATCCATTTTGACAATAGAAACAGGAAAAGGGTTCCTAAATGTTATGTAGCATCAGTCTGAACATATGGATGTGAATCATGGACGATAGGTCAAAAGATATAAAAATCACTGACGGCTGTAGAAATGTGGTTTTACAGAAGAATGTTGAGAATACCATAGACAACTAAGAAGAGTAATGAAAACATTCTGAAAGAGGCCAAAGCCTAAAGACAGATAATATCCAATATTAGGAAGAAACAATCATTAATAAAAATAATTCATAGCCATGCTATGAGAAGGGAACTGCTGGAATATATTGTGACAAACTGGGAAAATTTAGGGACGAAGCGATAGAGTGACGCAACGAGAAAAGATAGCAGACAGCTTAAGAGAACGGCTTAAGTAAGGTGACCATATTTTTGAAATCCCATTCCCGGATGGAATAATTTTACTTCAATTTTCCACCAATAAAATTACATTTCTTCTTGCTATCATTTTCAAGTGAATAATACATACATTTTAAAACATCTAATAATATAGACCTACAATACGCTATCAGGATAATCAGGAGATAAAAAAAAACAGTGATACTCACTTAAATTGAAGGTGAAACAGAGATGCTGTACTTTTCAGATGAGTGAATTTTCTGTAAAATGTCCTTCTTTGTATGCAGAATCTTATAAAATTCGACACATGTTCCTTCATAGTTCACTTTGGTGATCAACATGGCTTTTAAAGTTTCAACACCTAGTTGTGTTTTATCATTTGTCCACAAACTGTTCATCAGAGAAAACACTCGTTCTGTTGCAGCATTTGTTCCAGGTAGACACAAAAAGCTCTGCCAACTTCAGAATATGTGAAACGGGCACATGATTGTTTCTGAAGTGGGAAGCTAGTTCAACCCAACGCTGCCCTGGTAATGTTTTATTAAGACTCCACTCACTAATTTTTTGTGAAGTAACGAACTGTTTCATGTAGACATATTCGTCATACATTTCATTTTCTGGAAAGTCGACTGAAGGCACTGTTTGACTCACTAATAATGAAGACTTCTCAATATCTTTTCAATTTGGTGTTCTGTTCAGCATTACCCAGCTGTAAGACTCTAGGTTTTGAAAATTATTTGCAGCCCATTTCTTCAAATAACTTAAAGCTGTTTCATAAAATGAAGAAACACTGGCGTTAAACTTGTTCACATCATCACGTGGAAATCCTTCCATTTCCAGCTTTTTAAGGATTATCTGAACTCTTGATGGCAAGAAGCCGTCTTCCAGCTTGGACTCCAAGATAGCTTTCAACCTATTGATGTTGTCAATGACTTCAAATATAGTGACCATCTGTCCCTCTACTTTCTGCACTGCTTCGTGGAAAGAGGATGCCTGACTGTGAACCAAAATAAGCCATGCCTCAGACAGTGGGTTTTCAAAGAATTCCTGTATAAAAACTGGGCATCTGTCTTGAGATTGAAAATATGATTTTAGAGGCAGGAACATGTAAAGAACCATTTCAACAGCAGGCAAGAGCGCAAGCCACCTAGTTTGTGCATAACCTAAAATCATCTGGAAGTCTGTGTCGACAAACTGACAAAACTCCTTGAGACTTTCAACTCTAACTGTGTATGATTTGAAGTACAGATACATTTTTGCAATAGTCATTTCAACATCAACAGGCAATACGTCTGCAGCTGCTCGAACAGTGTTGTGGAAAATATGGCAAGCACACCCAACACCTATCAAACTATGTCCAAGGTTTTCTTTCAGTTTTGTGAAAACATTGTTCTGTCCTTTTCTTTCAGCGCCCCCAAAATTAGAATTTGTGTTGTCTGCACATAATCCAACTACTTTCAGTTCTAAACCATTTTCAGTTAGACAGTCAATAAGAAAACTACTTACTATATCAGATGTTTCACCCGGCAATGACTTCAACTCTAATATTTTAACTTTCAGTCCCTTATTGCGATCATCAAAGTATCTGACAAGCAAAGGAAAAATCGTGATTTCTTTGTGGTTGGAGGCATCTGTCAGTATGGAGATAAATGTTACGTTTTCTAGGTCACATCTCAACTCGTTTAGAGCATGGGGTGTGAACACATTCCGAATAATAGCTTCTGTTTTCGTACGTGCACAAGCAAATTTTGGTTCTAAAGTTACCTGAAGCAATTTTGATGTGCAGTCCATAGATCTAAACGTGTGATTGTGCATCACTGTATGATATGCAAAGGCACCTTCTGTAGCAGCTAACTGTTCTTCTTTGTCACCAACCTGTTCAGCTCGAAAAAAATTTGTCAACGACGAGCTTGATGCAGCAGTAGCGACGGCTCTCTTATGTTTATCACTATTTATGTGGCTCTTAATATCACCACGTCCACTATGGTTAATAGTAAACCCGGATGAACATATATTACATCTTACAGTGAAGTCTGATGACGATGTAGACTTTTTTATAAAAGGGTATTCCTTTTGTAAATCTTGATTAAAACTACAATTACGCTTCGGTGCCATTTTTTGCGAAAGTGAAAGTGAAAGTTAGTAACACGACGAATATTACGACGAGATTTAAAACTAGGAGCGCATTCTACTGTTTTGATATTAAACAAAATTGTCTACACAGCAACGGAATAATATTTTTTTTAATTGAAGAAATGTACGCCGTATACCAAAATGGCAAAATTGGTAAACGTTTGTGTCCCAAATTATTTTTTATCAAATCCGGGACAAAAGCTAAAAAATATGCCAAAATCGGGACAAAACAGGTACGGCAGCTAATCCGGGACAAAGGTTCCAAAAAATGTCAAATTCCGGGACTGTCCCGGACAATCCGGGACGAATGGTCACCTTAGGCTTAAGGCCAACACAGAAATGATAATTAACTATCGAGATGGAAAGTTGTGGAGAGATATGGTCACCTACGCCAGCAGGCATTAATTGATGATGATGCGTGTTACACGGCTATGTTCTAGCGCCAACAGTGACTGGTTATATTCTCAATGCTACAATCTCTGATCAATGTTCTTCTCAGTTTCTCTCTGGGTCGGCCTCTTTTCGTCTTACCTGTTGTTTCCCACATGAGGGCTTGCTTTGCTATTCGGTTATTATCTCTTCTCATCACATGTCCAACATATGACCATCGTCTTTTCTTGATTACTGAATATATTATTGTTTCATTGGCGGTAATATATACATCCTAATATAAACATCATAATATAAATAATATACTACATTTATTAAAAGTCAACAATTCTATATCTCTTATATTTATTTACAAGCACTTCTAGAATAAAACAATACACTGGCAGAGGGACGAACTTTTTAACCTTTAACCTTTGCACGTTTCCCCAAAGAAACTAGGTCGGGATACCACGTTTCAATCATCTCGCCGCTTTTGGGTCCATTTATGGAAAGCCGTTTTGCACTATGTAACACATTCATATTAATTTCCACATTTATGGTTTATTTGTTGCTGATATTGTTGTTGATATTGTTGTTGATATTGTTGTTGATATTGTTGTTAGCCCAAAGACCAGGGTAGGGTAAAGCCACAAACTCCATTTTATTTTAGATTTTTTTTTCCCCACCGACTGTGTTGGGAATCGAACCAGAGATTTTCTTGTCTAGAAACCGGCGTCTTACTTCTATACCACCCAGACCCTGTTGTTTATTATTGTGGGAGACTTTGGTCTCGATCTCTCTTTAAAAATAAAATCTTTCTAATGTCGCATTTCACATTAAAATATTTGTGTTAGCTTGAATTATATATATATATATATATATATATATATATATATATATAATATCATGATTAATAAATACAAGTGGAACAATATTAAAACAGGTAAATAAATTTAAATATTTGGGAACTTTGTTAACCTCAGACGGAAGATGTACAAAAGAGGCGGGATGCAGAATGGCTCAGGCAAGAGCAGCTTTCCAAAAAATGAAGAAGATACTATGCAATCCATTTTTGACAATAAAAACAACAAAAAGAGTTATTAAATGTTATGTAAAGCCAGTTTTAGCATATGGATGTGAATCATGGACAACAGGACAACAGACAAGAAAATCACTGGAGTGTAGAAATGTGGTTTTACAGAAGAATGTAGAATGGAGAGCTAAGAAGAGTAATGAAATGCTCTGAGAGAGGTCGAAGCAAAAAGAGAGCTAATTTCCAACATTAGGAAGAAACAATCATCATGTTTTGGCCATGTAATGAGAAAAGAACAACTGGAATATATTGTATCAACTGGAAAAATTGAGGGACGAAGAGATAGAGGGAAGCAAAGAGCAAAAAATACCAGACAGCTTAAGAGAATGGCTTAGCAGAAGGTCAACAACAGAAATGACAATAACTGTCGAGATAGAAAGTTGTGGAGAGACATGATCACCTACACCAGCAGGCTCGGTACTTGATGATGATGATGATGATGATATCAGATTTTAAAAAAATAATAATAATAGCTACTTCTGCTACAGTCACCTGACATTTATGATGACTTGTCTCAAAGATGAGCACTTCGGTGCTAAGTGAACACTAACGTGTTGTACCGTTACTTTATATCAAAATGCGATACCTACACCTTTCCACCAAAAACACCTTGTCATCCACATCGTATATTTCAACACTGGCTTGTTTATTTCTTCCATCCTTACTTGCTTGTGCAACCTAACGTAATCTACTCTCGGTCACGGATCGCTCTCAAAGTCGTTGAAGGGCGTCCCTTTTTAAATAATTCTATTCTATTCTATTCTATTCTATTCTATTCTATTCTATTCTATTCTATTGACCTTTCGATCCGTAACCGGCCCATAGGGCGTAGACCAAGATACCCCCTCTCTTATCTGAATTTTTGTTCTAGCAGTTTTCAATTCTCTTAAAGATATTTTATCAAATCTCTCCATTTGTCTCTGTTCTGTGCAAGCAGCTCTATCTCATTGAGGGAGCCGATTTTTAAATAATTGATTGTACGCAAATTTATTGCAAGATCTGTTTATGAGAATGTTGGGATTAGCAGCAACATACGAACTGCCACGTTCCCATAAATGTTAAACCGGAGATTGTCTTAATCTCGACAAGAAGGAAATACAATTCATTTTTACGGACACGTCTACAGGCCTTTTCTTCTACATTTATCTGTCGACTACATAATTTTATAGTCCGTCCTTATAAGGAAATAAAGATGTTATGAGTGTGTCATGTCGCTAGTTTACGTTACATCTGCGACATTTGCGCCTTTTTATTTTTTAGATATTTCTGACGTTTATCCAACGGCTACTAAAGGAATGCATATTCCGCGTCGTCATCCGCCCCTTTAGGTGGAGGTAGAGACGTTGTTTTCTGGTTTATTTGCACATTTCGGCCCAGTATATTCGACTACAGCACGGCATTTTTAGTACAGGGTTACCTTCCCCCTTCGGTCTCTACTCGTTTGGTCAGATTGGATATTCTGTTTCCAGGAGAACACCTGGGAGGTGGAGCAGGGCCTTGTTCAGCTCTGGTGTTCGCCGACACAGGCAGTCAGCTGGGGGTACTACTCCGCTAAGTTTCTGGACGAGCGTCTTTGCCATATTCACGAATATTGACCCGACATATCCGCTTTCAGCATAACATTGGATACAGGGTTGCTTACTCTTTTCGATCCCTAATTGCTTGGCCAGACTGTTTATTCTTTTTCCAGGGGTACCACTGAGAGGTGGAGTAGGGTCTGGATCAGCTCTATTAATCGATCCTGACATTATCAGTCACTGGCCTTCTTAGCTCAGTGACTGATGGACGTTAGCAGCTCTAACAACATTAAAAAGTAAACGTAAAGTACCCCCGTCACGCCAAATGGCGTATAGGGAATATGGTGTTAGTGACCATACATTTTATAGACCTTCGGCACATGATTTTTCGGGTAATGTGGTCGGTATAACGCCCGTGCCACTTTACTTCCCCAAAAAAGATCCGGTACCTATTAAAGGCTGGGTGAACCGGAAGCCGTCAGATGGGATCGAACCCTACCTCTTGTCCTTTGTAGTCCAGTTCACTAACCACTGAGCTATCGCGGCTCTCTAACAGCAATATTGGCTGGTTATTGATCTAGCTATTTATGGGTTCATTCACCTCTGATCAATGCGATTTAAAATGAAAGTACCCATCCTGAGGCGTCTGTGGATGTGTTCAAACCACCATGGTCTGGAGTCAGAAGACTATCACATCAATGCGCGTCTTAAAACTAACAACGGAGGCGAAGGCGCGCCTCATAGCAGCAGAGCTGGATGTTGTCAGCGATCCACAGCTGATGGCTTGCGTCAGGATCGGTGAACCAGAACCATCCAGACCTTGCTTCACCTCTCCGTGGTGCCTCCAGTAACAGCCTAACCTGTCTAATATGGCCAAGCGAGTAGGGAATGAAGAGAGAAGACTTCGCGGTACTCAAAAATGCCGTGCTAAAATCGGATATGTTGGGCCGAAAGGCACAAGTATCACAGTTATACTGCAAATCACTACACAACGCTGACACGCCCACTTAACTTCTTTTAAGGGCGGATGACAAAGATGTGTACTCCTTTAGTCATCGGGCGAAAGCAAGCAAGCAAAATTGCAATGATGTCCTGTTCCAAAGTTAAGGTCGTTGTCATTATACTCAAGCACCTTGGCAATCGGCTGGCTATCCCATACTGTAAAAAAATTAGCCGAAAAAAACCTCACAAACATGGACACAACATGCCCTTTTTTGGAATCCCCAGGGGAAAAGACAAAGAGGAAGACAAAGGAATTCTTGGAGAAGACAGATAGAAGTAGAGATGAAGATGATGGGGAAGACATGGAATGATCTTAAAAGAATGGCAAGAAACAGAACGACTTGGAAAGTGTTTGTTGAAGACCTATGCTCCACTGGGAGCTAAAAAGGTAGAAGAAGAAGAAGAAGAGACCTTGGCAACTGTCTGCTGGTTGGACACAGCGTCTCTGAAACTCAAGGCATACAACCATTAGGCCTAAGCAAAGAGATTGCCCCGTGGTTAGCCAATGCGCCTCTTCCACGAACTGCAGTCAGAAATAAACAGTGCATTCCACTACCATCAAACGCTGTGTCCTGAAGATTTTCAATGAGGGACGCCACTTCTTCTTCTGCGATCATGGCTCATTCAAACTAGGATTCCATACTCTCTTATGAAGGCAGTTGTCTGTTTAAGTGAGTCGGTTGCCCCGTATAGTTTCTCTTCCAGGGAGGTGGGCGTGGACCACATTGCTCTTCTCAGGTCTGTGTACTGGGGGCAATCCTGTAGAACATGTTTTGTTGTCATGCTATCCAGTAGACTCCAGAACGAACTGACGTCACTGCAGACCGTGGCATTCCCAAATCTATCTTCCTTACCTTGACAGGCAGTGTAACGACAGGATACGGAGAAACCTTGTATTTAAAAGAAAAAAATATATATATATACATACACACACACATATATATTCTATCATTTCCATTTCAATCGTGTTTGGGAAGGTCGAGAAATGTCGCCATCGCTACAGAGTTCGTGCTGATGGCGACACCTGTCTTACGTTTGTGGTCAACTACCCACGTGACGTCGGAGCATAGTCTGATATTTACCCCTGATATTTAACAAATTTTTATCTTACCCCCTTTAACCTTGGCTTTTTATTTTTAGAAGATAAATCAAGAGTGGGCATAACCAGCAAACTACAGGAGCTTTCAGCGAGCATGCCTTGAGTCACCCTTGAGTAAGTAATCGCTAAGCACATATAGGGGTGTTCTGATGGCAGTGAAAACGATTATTGTTAATGTTGTAAGTTCAGTTCGTTAAAATTACTAACAATTTTTATCTTTACAACATTTAACCAATCTCTGAGGTGTGCCGGGAAACTATAAGACTTGAGAATAAAGGCTACAAGCCTAGTGCAGTCGCAACGAGATGTTCAGTCATGTTTTTTTTAAATTTCACTTCCGATAGAAGGAACATTATTTTTGACGTAAGTGTGTTTCAAGCACCCGCTCTTCTGATCTGCAGAACACAAAATTACCCATAAGGCCACCAGCTTTCCAAAATTACTAACAGTTGATATCGTAAAGTTGCTTACAAATCACGTCCAGTCATTAAAAAGACAAAAAAACTCAATCTCCTTTCTATTTCCAGTGGTGATTAGGGATGTCCATACTGCCAACCTGTTCTATTTTATTCATGTAATACATTGTTATATTCCTTTTACATAACACTGAAGAACGCCAAGGAGCTCCTCACAGCAGCAGGGCTGGAAGTTGTCAGCGACCTACAGCTGATGGCTTGCGCCAGGATCAGTGAACCAGAACCACCCAGACCCCGATCCACCTCTTCGTGGTACCTCTTATAACAATACATTATGATAGTTTCATGTGAGAGAACAAAACAATCCACATTGCAGTGGCGTATTCTCTATTATACCGCAGCTACCGCCGTAGCCTGAACATATTAACGAAATACACAAGGAAATGATAATTTATTCTATTTTTAAAATAATTATATTACAAATTTTCGAATATTCTATTACACATTTCGTAGGCCAATATGATTTATTTGCTTTGATTTGCATTTATTAAAGCAAGGTTTTCCTCTGGCTACTATAACGTTTGTGAATGAAATCGAAACTACTCTACATAGTAACCTCTTGTAGCCAGCTATTTTTCCTCTATCCAGACCTAATTTTAACTACCTTGACATTAAACAATGGGAGTCAAAATAATATAGTGGATGCTACTGCTACCGCTAGAGGAATGCGGTTTCGTGGGTTATTTTTAGCTCTAGCCAATTAGAAGGGTTAAAAGTGAAAGTGAAACTATGTCTGATTACCGGAACTTCCATAGCTATTTATAACTACGTTATGCGCATCACCATCTGTAGAAAGAACTTTTTCTGCTCTCAAGAGAATCAAATCTTATTGTCGCTCAACTCAGACACAAGAACGCTTATCTGGTTTGCATTAATGTCCATTGAGAAATCATTCCCTCACAAACTTAGAAACCAACCCAACAGTACTTTCAATGACAAAGTCATCAAGACATTTTCGTCACAAACAAGACGGATATAATTAATATATAAATAATTAAGTAATTTAAAATGTAGTGATGTCATTAGAAAATATTACTTTATGTTAACCTACTGAATGTAATGTATGTTTTTATTTATTATGTCAGCGGTAGCCCAGACCCCAAAACCAGTATACGTTACTGCCTTCATGATAGTTTTATGTGAAAGAACAAAACAATGCATCATGATAGTTTCATGTGGGAGAAAAAAAAATGCATTATGATAGTTTCATGTAAGATAACAAAAAAATACATTATGATAGTTTCATGTGAGAGAAAAAAAATGCATTATGATAATTTCATGTAAGATAACACAACAAAAGCGATGACTGTCCTCAACGACATGTAAGGCTGGCATGTTCTCGTTTTGTTCTCGTATTCAAAAATCTGTCATAATACTCTGTGTTCACATAGCTCCCATTTAAATAAATTTGTTATATTCTTTTCCGTACATCCACTATTTTTTATATATTATTTTTGCAATTGGTGACTGTTCTTCCCCCCCCCCCCCCCCCACATAACAACCCCCCCCCCCCCCCCCAAAAAAAAAAAAAAAAAATCTAACTTGGACATTTAAATTAATTCTTATTACATGTTGGCTTCTAAAAGCAAGTCAAATAACAAAGGCTGCAATAAATAATTTCATGGTAAATTGTTATCGCTGGACGTGAGAAACATAGTAATGCAACGTTATTTAAAGCCGACCATGAAACATGAAGGAAGAATGAATTGAAAAAAATGTAACAAAGAATATGGTTACAACTCTACTACTGATAAAGTATGGCTGCTTGTTAAAGTAAAAGTATAAAGTAAAGAGCCCCCATCACACCAAGTGGCGTATAGGGAATATGGTGTTAGTGACCATAAATTTTACAGACCTTCAGCACGTGATTTATGGGGTAACGTGGTCGGTATTACGCCCATGCCGCTCTACTTTCCCAGAAAAAAACCGGTACCCATTAAAGGCTGGGTGAACCTGGAAGCCGTCGGTTGGGATCGAACCCTACCTCTTGTCCTTTGTAGTCCAGTTCACTAACCACTGAGTTATCGCGGCTCCAACTGCTTATTAAAACATGACATTTTTCTTGAGTTAAGTACGATCAATGATCATCTTAAGCAACAAGCCAATCACACAACCACTGTCAGTAAATCACACTTCACCAATCTCAGGATGTTCACGTATTACTCTGTAATCGTTTTCACACAGTGTTCTTGTTTAACCAAAAAAAAGGGGGGGGGAGAGGTGGAGGACTGAAGCTCTTGTGGCTTCCGGTCGCAGCAGCAGTATCTGTGGCCGATCAAGTTCATCGACTTCCTGGTCGGTCTCTCCTTGTAACAACCTCCATCAAAACAGATTGGCTTGGAGAAGTTAGGATCGCTGTGTTCACTGTAGTGGTGGCTGCAACTGATATAGAAGACCTAGTATTGCAGTATCTCTAGGCAGGACACGTCACACAGTTTTATCCAATCAGCTTGGAGGCAGACGGGGCTTAAACTTCTCCAGTAAAAACCGGGAATGTGAATAAAGCCATTTCGACTTGCTATACCCTGGGAGTGTTGCTGTTTTTATCAACTCGTGACATTACGTCAACAACAGCAACAACAGCAACAACAACAAAAACAGCAACATGTAAATATAATAGTTCATGCAGCATAAAAATAAACAGGGCAAACCTGAAACAAGGCCAACACAAATAGGGAGCTCATAACAAAAAAATAACTTCAAAAAGATAAAATCAACATTTTTCTGACACACAAGAAGAGGAAAGTTGAATAATTGGTTACAACTGACAAAATACAGGGAAAGAGAGATCGCGGACTACAAGAGAGAAGATACTAAATAATTTAGTGTCATGGCATGGAAAACAGTCAACAACAGATCTAATATGATCCACTGTGGATAGAAGATTGTGGAAGGACATGATCGCCTACGCCAACCGGTATGGCACATGATGATGATGAATGGGAGGATTAGACCACCTCTTGTTGTCCTATACTCGCTCAGACTTGTCAAACGTGATATATCCTGCTGGGAGTAGAACTTACGATGTAACAGATTTACGGTGATGCGTGTAGCCAAAGTCGTGGTAGAGCACAGGAAAGTGAACTGGGCCCCTCAGGAAGAGAGTTCGCGTTCGAATACGATCAGTAGCTTGAAACTGAGGCCAGATGTTTGTGGAAATATATCAGTAATACTGACCAAGTTATTTCAAATGTGTTTCTGATGAAATAACAAATATATGGCATTAACACGATATTATTACACGATATCTACACGCCTCCGGGCATAATTGCATAGATTTTTTTTCTAAATCCCTTTTATCTTTCCTTCTCAATTACATTCATTCCTTATTTCTGTCTTTTAAAATTCCTGTCTCTTTCTTTCTTAATGAAATTAATCAATTATTTCTTTCGGGCTTTATTTTAAAAAATTTTGGGCCAGGTTATTTTTAAGTTTAGAAAAATGATATCACATGCCCCTTTACATGTTATAATTTGAAGACGAGAATGTGAAGAAATGAGGTATAGCCATCCATCATCTGAAATGACAATATCTACAGAGAATGAAAATATAAATTTATTGATGATCTGTGATTATCTGAAGGGAAAAAATATAATAAACGATATAAAATATTTAAGGATAGAGCATTTTCAATTCAAAATTGTGTATTTCACTATTTTTCCCCCATTGTTATTAGAAGTGTTACTGTCCATTTTTCTTGAAATTTTACGCAAAATACCAAAATGTCTTAAAATACAGTTTCTTTATTGCATTTGTGTCCACAGATAATGAAATAATGTGTTGGAAGTAGAAGTAGTGGGCGTGACCATTATTTAGTCTGAAACAAACCCCAGAATTTAAATTGGAAATTATTGACGTCTTTAGCACATGCAGGTATCGACGATAGGTACTAATTAAACCTCGTCTAGATTTTGAATACAAGCAATAGTGAAAATAGAACCCAAACCGGCGATTTACAAAATTAAAATTCAACTGTACTCATTAAAACCTATCTGTGGGTTAATGGTCCGATAGAGCTTTGTTAGTGAACCGATAGGTCGGTTAATGATCTATTTGGTTGGGTGCGTTCTCCCTATGACTAAAATATTCTGGAGTATCGTGGTAGACTAGAATATTCCTCTTCATCATCCGCCCTTACAAGGACGTAGTGGACATGTCTGCGTTGTGTTGTGGTTTGCAGTATAACTGTTATATTTGCGCCTTTCGGCCCAACACATCCGACTTAAGCACGACATTTTTGAGTACTCGGGTTGTCTTCCCTCTTCGATCCCTGCACGCTTAGCCAGACTAGACAAGTTAGTCTGTTACTGGAGGCACCGTGGAGAGGTGGAGCAGGGTCTGGATCGTTTTGGTTCACCGATCCTGGCATAAACCATCAGCTGTGGGTAGCTGACAACTTCCAGCTCTGGTGCTGGTAGGCGCGCCTTCGCCTCCAAATGATCTGTAAATAGTTTTAATTCCCTTATATTTTTTTCTCTTATACATTCATTCTGTTATTCATTCTGTCTTTCTTTATAGGGTACACAAGCTGTCAAACCGCTTCAAGTCAAATGCATCTTTATATTGATATAAATAGATGCTCGAAATGTCAAGAATAGTCCACACTTTTTGACCACGTACAAAATAAATGAAATATGCGTTTCTCTATACGCTGCACATAATAATACAAATGAAAGTTGTGGTGGTGTTTGCACTGCTAATTTAATACAATTGTGAACTTAATGGGTGTGGGTAACCACAGCTTTCTTTATACCCGGCTAAAGTGACCCCCAGTATGACGTCACAAAGTTGGGCAGGAAATCAACGATTACAATCTTGAGTTGATACACGCGTAATTTGAATCTTCGTTTTTCGTTTATTCTTTTGGACTTTTGTGCATTCTGATAGAAAGGCTTTTATATTTGATGTTTGGGCAGTGTCTGTATGTTGATCAAATACATCAGCAATTATGAAAGTTTCTACCTCGGAACTCGTCGAAAGAATAATTGGCAAAATTCCGTTCCATTATTATTATTAAACATTTATAGACGGACTATATGAATTGTTTCGATAATTTCACTGGTACAGAAGGTTTAGAACACAATTTGATTGAACATTTAACATATTCTACTTTATATATTTATACAAGTGGAACAATATTAAAACAGGTAAATGAATTTAAATATTTGGGAACTTTGTTAACCTCAGACGGAAGATGTACAAAAGAGGTGAGATGCAGAATGGCTCACGCAAAGCAACTTTCCAAAAAATGAGGAAAATACTATGCAATCCCCTTTTGACAATAGAAACTAGAAAAAGAGTTCTTAAATGTTATGTAGAGCCAGTCTTAATATACGGATGTGAATCATGGACAATAGGACAACAGACAAGAAAATCACTGGATTCTGTAGAAATGTGGTTTTACAGAAGAATTTTGAGAATACCATGGACAGCTAAGAAGAGTAATGAAAATGTTCTGAAAGAGGCCAAAGAAAAACGAGAGCTAAATCCAATATCAGGAAGAAACAATCATCATTTTTTGCCCATGTAATGAGAAGATAACAACTAGAATATATTGTAACAACTGGAAAAATTGAGGGACGAAGAGATAGAGGGAAGCAAATAGAAAAGATACCAGACAGCTTAAGATAATGGCTTGGCAGAAGATCAACAACAGAAATGATAAATAACTGTCGAGATCGAAAGTTGTGGAGAGACATGACACCTACGCCAGCAGGCATGGTACTTGATGATGATGATGATGACGTTATACATTAAATGTGCAGCCTAACAGAGTACCAGCTATAGAACTCAGTACTAAAATTGTTCAAGGTCTCTCATTCAGCATTTATCTTAAGTATGTTTAATTAAAGCAACGCCATTCCACTGCTTGTGTAATAATAGGAGAGATGGTCCCAGCTAGTACATTTGTTGAGCTAATGTATGGATACAAACATTAAAGATGTTTTCGTTGATGACTAACTCTCAAAGGCCCGCGATAACATTCAAGCTGTCACTCACAAAACCCATATTTTTCATTCACGACAACTGTACACTTATTGAAGAGTATTTGCACAATCGCCGAACCTACAGGATGCAGACCAGACTTCTACATGCCCATTATAGACAGTAAACTCTGGTAGAACAGTGATGAAAGCTACTTTGTCTAGTCTGATATCCTTGCACCATCAAGGCCAACAAAACATTGCAAAACTGGCACCTGCTTTAACACATTAACTCACTGTCCCCACCTAGTTTGGAAAGGCAAAAGGTGTCACAGGTTCTAAGTGTGTTTAACAGTTACAACGTGGCAGCTCTACATCTAATGAGACAGAATGACACCGGCTCTAGGTGTGTTTAGGGAGCCGCGATAGCTCAGTGGTTAGTGAACTGGACTACCACGGACAAGGGGTAGGGTTCGATCCCAACCGACGGCTTCCGGGTTCACCCAGCCTTAAAATGGGTACCGGCTTTTTTCTGGGAAAGTAAAGCAGCACGGGCGTAATACTGACCACATTACCCCAAAAATCTGGGGCTGAAGGTCTGTAAAATATAGGGTCACTAACACCATAATTCCCTATACGCAACTTGGCGTGACGGGGGTACTTTACTACTTTTACTTACTTCTAGGTGTGTTTAACAGTTATAACGTGGCAGCGCTACATCCAATGGGACAGAATAACACTGGCTCTAGGTGTGTTGGACCGCTATAATGTGGCAGCTCTACATCTAATGGGTCATAATGTGGCTGGCTCTAGGTGTAATGGACAACTGACTACTGAAACTGTCAATGGACAACTGACTACTGAAACTGTCAATGGACAACTAACTACTGAAACTGTCAATGGACAACTGAGTACTGAAACTGTCAATGGACAACTGACTACTGAAACTGTCAATGGACAACTGACTACTGAAACTGTCAATGGACAACTGAGTACTGAAACTGTCAATGGACAACTGAGTACTGAAACTGTCAATGGACAACTGAAACTGTCAATGGACAACTGAGTACTGAAACTGTCAATGGACAACTGAGTACTGAAACTGTCAATAGACAACTGGCTACTGAAACTCTCAATAGACAACTACCTGCTGAAACTGTCAAAGGACAACTGACTACTGAAACTGTCAAAGGACAACTGACTACTGTAACTGTCAATGGACAACTGAAACTGTCAATGGACAACTGACTACTGAAACTGTCAATGGACAACTGCAACTGTCAATGGACAACTGACTACTGAAGCTGTCAATGGACAACTGACTACTGAAGCTGTCAATGGACAACTGAAACTGTCAATGGACAACTGACTACTGAAACTGTCAATGGACAACTGCAACTGTTAATGGACAACTGACTACTGAAGCTGTCAATGGACAACTGACTACTTAAGCTGTCAATGGACAGCTGAAACTGTCAATGGACAACTGACTACTGAAACTGTCAATGGACAACTGCAACTGTTAATGGACAACTGACTACTGAAGCTGTCAATGGACAACTGACTACTGAAACTGTCAATGGACAACTGACTACTGAAACTGTAAACGGACAACTGACTACTGAAACTGTCAATGGACAACTGACTACTGATACTGTCAATGGACAACTGCAACTGTCAATGGACAACTGACTACTGAAAATGTCAATGGACAACTGATTACTGAAACTGTCAATGGACAACTGAAACTGTCAATGGACAACTGCAACTGTCAATGGACAACTGCAACTGTCAATGGACAACTGCAACTGTCAATGGACAACTGACTACTGAAAATGTCAATGGACAACTGACTACTGAAACTGTCAATGGACAACTGCAACTGTCAATGGACAACTGACTACTGAAGCTGTCAATGGACAACTGACTACTGAAGCTGTCAATGGACAACTGACTACTGAAACTGTCAATGGACAACTAACTACTGAAACTGTCAATGGACAACTAACTACTGAAATTGTCAATGGACAACTAACTACTGAAACTGTCAATGGACAACTGACTCCTGAAACTGTCAAGGGGCAACTGACTACTGAAACTGTCAATGGACAACTGACTACTGAAACTGTCAATGGATAACTGACTACTGAAACTGTCAATGGACAACTGAAACTGTCAAAGGACAACTGACTACTGCAACTGTCAATGGGCAACTGACTACTGAAACAGTCAATGGACAACTGGCTACTGAAACTGCCAATGGACAACTGACTACTGAAACTGTCAGTGGACAACTGACTTCTGAAACTGTAAACGGACAAATGACTACTGAAACTGTCAATGGACAACTGACTACTGCAACTGTCAATGGACAACTGACTACTGGAACTGTCAATTGACAACTGGCTACTGAAACTGTCAATGGACAACTGACTACTGTCTATTGACAACTGACTACTGACACTGTCAATGGACCAATTCGCACTGTAAATGCATTTGTCCCGGTGTCTGTGTGTGTCCTGAATACTTTGGTCATTGATTATGTTCTGCTAGGAAAATTGCAGACGGACAACCTTGAGGAAAGATTTGGTGAATACAGACAGCGACCAAGAGCTAACTACCTTGTTTTAGTACAACAGTCTCTTAAAGATAAGGAGCGATTGAAATTATATTCTGTCTTATGCATGTGCTCATTAAGCTGTGGTGATGTCCCGTCTACAATCTTCAGCATTGAAGTTGGCACTGATTTTGAAAATGCAACAACTAGTAAGCACACACTGTATTCATACATTCTTTGTTCCTACTAAATACAGAAGCTTGTGAGATTATTATTCGAGATGAAACAGCGGGTGTGTACTGGTATATATCAGTGGATTTCTTGTATTTAGATTGTCTAAGTAGTGCGCGTGCCGTACAGCTAAAACCACCGTTCCTCTGGCTGAAAAGCTGGCGTACGGTGTTCGAAGCCCGCGGTAGACAGAACGGATTTTTTCTTTTGGGGGTGAAATAAAAGTCCTGAGTCTCACACATCGTGGCGACTGATTGACCAAACGGCCTTTATCCCTATGGTTCTATCGTTGCCCCGACATACGCCAACAATGGTAATATGTGTCGTAAAGATATATATATATATATATATATATATAAGAGTATTTAAGAAGCTGAAATATTCTATCTGCTTTATGGTTCTGCAGCAAGGTAAGTTCTTAACTGCGGATATTGAGCCAGGTCTTTCAATAGCTTCTTGGCGTGACTATACATGGTTGCTTGACCGAGTTGGTTTAAGATATCCGTTTACAACCATTAACAGTTCTGACACTGGTAGCATATCTTGTTATGTAAACTTTAATATCAGCAGACAATGGACAACAGTTTTGCTTCACTCACAAAGAAATTTTGGTAGACATTGTGGCTGCTAATTTCCTTCAGCACTTTAATGACACTTCTCTTTGTACAGCCTGCTGTTGTTAAACAATAGATGATTTAATGACACTTCTCTTTGTACAGCCTGCTGTTGTTAAACAGCATATGTTTTAATGACACTTTTCTTTGTACATCCTGCGGTTGTTCACCAACAGATGTTTTAATGACACTTTTCTTTGTACAGCCTGCGGTTGTTCACCAACAGATGTTTTAATGACACTTCTTTTTGTACATCCTGCGGTTGTTCACCAACAGATGTTTAATGACACTTCTCTTTGTACAGCCTGCTGTTGTTAAACAGCATATGTTTTAATGACACTTCTCTTTGTACAGCCTGCGGTTGTTCACCAACAGATGTTTTAATGACACTTTTCTTTGTACAGCCTGCGATTGTTAAACAACAGATGTTTTAATGACACTTCTCTTTGTACATCCTGCGGTTGTTCACCAACAGATGTTTTAATGACACTTCTCTTTGTACAGCCTGCTGTTGTTAAACAACAGATGTTTTAATGACACTTCTCTTTGTACACCCTGCGGTTGTTCACCAACAGATGTTTTAATGACACTTTTCTTTGTACAGCCTGCGGTTGTTAAACAACAGATGTTTTAATGACACTTCTCTTTGTACATCCTGCGGTTGTTCACCAACAGATGTTTTAATGACACTTCTCTTTGTACAGCCTGCTGTTGTTAAACAACAGATGTTTTAATGACACTTCTCTTTGTACACCCTGCGGTTGTTCACCAACAGATGTTTTAATGACACTTTTCTTTGTACAGCCTGCGGTTGTTAAACAACAGATGTTTTAATGACACTTCTCTTTGTACGTAGGGAGGTCAAAAAGTAATGCACACCAATTTTTTTCTCGGAAACTATTCGGGCAAAATGTGTGTAATTTTCACAGATTGTAGCTGAACATCCCCTTGACACTACCTATTTGTCAACATAATCTCCGTCCAAGCGTATTGCCTTACGCCAACGCGAAACTAGGTCATGAATGCCTCGTTTGTACCAGGTTTTGTCCTGCTCGCGTAGCCATTTTTTAACTGCACGGATCACACCCTCATTATTGTCAAAGTGTGTCCCAGGCAGGAATTTTTTGAGTGGTCCAAACAGATGGAAATCTGAGGGAGCCAGATCAGGGCTGTAAGGAGGATGGAGCAGTACAGTCCAACCAAATTTGTTGATTGCTTCCCGTGTTACCAGACTTGTGTGAGGGAGTGCATTGTCATGTTGAAGCAACAAATCTGCAGATGGCTTATTAGGCCGAACTCTGTGGAACCGATTTTTGAGTTTTGTCAGTGTATTGATGTAAGCTGTCGAGTTGATTGTCTCACCTCTTGTCATTACATCAACAAGAATCACACCATCAATGTCCCAGAAGACAGTGATCATCACCTTTCCGGCTGATGGAGATGTTTTGAATTTTTTTCTTTTTGGTGACTGCGGATGATGCCATTCCATTGACTGCATTTTTGTTTCAGGCTCATAATAATGTGCCCACGTTTCGTCACCAGTAACAATTTTTGACAAAAACATTTCTCCTTCAACACCGAAACGCTCCAACAATTCAGAACATAATGTTTTCCTTTGAACTCTGTGATCATTTGTTAGGCACCGAGGAACCCATCGAGCGCAAATCTTTGAATATCCGAGAGTTTTAAAAATTGCGATTGCACTTCCCTTGCTGACTGTAAGCTGCAATGCCAATTGCTGACTAGTGATACGCCTATCCTTACGAATAATGGCATCAGCCCGGTTTAACATGTCTGTGCTGGTAGCCGAGGCAACACGTCCAGAACGCGGTAAATCATGCAGCTCCACTCGTACACTTTCTGCAGCTTTAATTCTCTGAACCCAGCGACTAATTGTGCTCCTATCGACTGCAGAACATTTGTACACTGCACACAGTCGTTTATGAATGTTTGCCACAGTTTCTTTTTCCGCAACCAGAAATTCTATGACAATTTGCTGTTTGTAACGGACATTGTTGACAAGCTCCATTTTAACGGTTCATAGATTGCGTAATATTTATCAGAATGCTGTGCACTTTGGTGCACATAATTGGAACATGTCATATTCCAAGTGTGCAAAATTTCATATTCCTATCTTTATTATTAGCCGAGAAAAAAATTGGTGTGCATTACTTTTAGACCTCCCTTTTACATCCTGCGGTTGTTCAACAACAGATGTTTTATATGGGGATCATTCCAACTTTGACAAACATCTTTCTGAATATTACCGGAAAACCAGAAATGACATTGATAAATTAGAAAAATCTGGAACCTTACATAGGAGAACAATGAGAACATTTAGTCAGCAGTAGCTTCAGTCATGATGACCTGTTCTGCAAATAAAGTTGTTTCATTGAAAATATGATTTATTTCTTCTTATCTTTCAGTCTCCTGTTGGTGCATAAACTTGTATAAGATTTATGTCTATTGGCTTTCCATTCAATTTCACTAAAAGGACTCTGTCACATATTGGGTAAAAGCCTTTCACTGTTCTTGCTCTTTCTGCATCCAAGATGGTACCTACTCCTCTTTGGTGTTCAGTACCTCCAGAATAGATTATTTTATGCTTATCAGAATACATCTCTCCTGATCCGGTGTATCTCATTTCGCAAAGTCCCGGTAGTTGTAAACAAATTCTTTTCATTTCTTGTATGATGTTTAATAGTTTACCCTTCTGCATGAGTGTTCTCACATTCCAAGTACCTATCTTTAGAGTTTGTTTTATATGTATTTTGCTTACAGTAGCTTGATGACGATCGGGTATCACCTGTAGCACATGATGTCCCCTACTGAAAATGTTCTGAATGAGGTCAACGCAAAAAGAGAGCTATAGCTCGTTTCAGAACATTTGCCCAATTTCAAAACGCTATTACTCTCTAACCGTTTGATAAATACTTTTGAAATTTTCCATATGTTATTAGAATGCAAAAGACCCTTTAAATCTATATTTAACAAATATCTTGCAGCTGCAGTTTTCTTAAAGCGGCGATATTTCTTTGATGTTTGTCAAAATTGTAAATTGTGAAGCCCTAAAGAATAGAAATTACCGTAGTTGCTGGTCTACGATTAATTTTCACTAGGTAAAGGCGTGGCCGTAATGGGGAAATAACTGGATAAAACAAAACACCAGGATAATTATTGTCTGCTCAGTTCGAGGACGGACGATAATATCAAGGTATACCTGTATGTCCAATTTTCATAGTTGTGTGGTCCTGAAAAGGATCGTTTGTTGAAATAATTTAAGGTAATATAGGGGCCAACATTGTGGGGGCTATATACTTTCATTCTGAATCAGACGAGTCTAAAAGATTAATAACTGTTTGGGTTGAACATTCCACAAACCATCATTTTTCCAATATTCCTCTTCCTGTTTTAAGACGTGGTCTTCACATTTAGCCCAATAATCTGTGTCTATATTTAATAAAGCGATATTAGCAAGAGTCTTTACATCGCATATTTTGAATGTTGTATTTTCATCTGCCACTTGTCCTTTTAATTTTGCCCAGATTAGTTCTATTGGATTTAAATGAGCATGGTAAGGTGGCAGCCTCAAACTTATATGACCGTGCTCTTGGATAATCTTATCTATTTGAAAAATCTTTGTCCTCTGTTTTTGCTTTACTAGAGATAATAATTCAGGTTTTAAGTACATGTTATTAAATTGTATGTGCTCCTTTGTGAGCCATATCTTAATAGCATCTTTTGTACTGGATGACGTCGGGACTTTATCTTCAAGTGCAACAATGTTGTGGTACGCTGCATTGTCCATTATTAGGCAAGATGGTCGATCTAGTGATGGGAGAACAGAATTTTCAATCCAATGTCTAAATATGTGACCATTCATCTCAGAGTGATAATCCCGATTGTCTATGGATTTTGAAAGAAAAATGAGCTCTGCATTCTGTATTAGTCCATGTTGTCGACTACCTGCATGAGCAATTATCAAGCGCTGTCCTTTGCTGCTAGGTATTAATCTCTTAATCTTTCCATCTGATGACTGCCATTCCCTTTGGTTAGTGTGGTGAGCATTGATCCATGTTTCATCCAAGTACACAATATCATAACCTTGCTTGCGCACCTCTTTTACTTCACGTAAGTACTTGCTTCTCATGACTACTATATGTGGCTTCTCACAGATGATGTTTCGTCCATTGGAATACTTTCTGAATGTAAAGCCTGCAGCTCTCACGTTCCTCCATAATGTAGACTTTGATATTTCAATACTGTTGTTCTTTTTCAGCGATACTTTTAATTTTCTTATTGTAACAGTTTCATTCATACCCAACATTTTGCGAATTTCACTTCTAATAAGTTCACTGTCGAAATTATCCAACATTTTTGCTCTTCCTTGTGATTTTGTATATTTGGAACATTGACGGTCACGTGCTTGAATCCAGCGATTAAATGACCGTTTAGATAAATCCAAAATGTGTCTTGTCCTATTCTCTGGGTTTTCTAAAGAATGAAATAATCTTCCTCGTTTAGCCTCTTTGCAAAAATAGTCATACATTTTTATTGCGATGTTTTGTAAACTGCAGAATTTCATTTTAAGACTCATGATAAATGTTATTGTTCCACGATACGCCGCTGAATTAACGGAAATGGAAACACAATGTCTCGTGTTTACTACAAGTGTCTATTTGTGTCAGTTGAACTCACGGGGAAAGCGTGCAAAATCCTAAATTGGACCGTCTATAGATTTGTAATCGCTATTTTTAACTTAAATACCGTAAACACTAAGTTTTGACGACATCAATGGGTCGTTATAAATTTATATAAATCAAATAAGCAATAATAATAACCAAATGTTTGTTTTTAATGAAATTAATTCCCTGTTGGGTTCTAATCATTATAACTATACATGCAAATTTTGAAAAAATTACAAAAAGCGGTTTAAAAGATATTGATTTTTAAACTTGGGCAAGACTTATGAAACAAGCTATAATTTCCAGTATTAGGAAGAAACAATCATCATTTTTTGGCCATGTAATGAGAAGAGAACAGCTGGAATATATTGTAACAACGGGAAAAGTTGAGGGACGAAGAGATAGAGGGAAGCATAGAGAAAAAATACCAGACAGCTTAAGAGAATGGCTTGGCAGAAGGTCAACAACAAAAATGATAAATAACTGAATTGATCGAAAGTTGTGGAGAGACATGATCATCTACGCCAGCAGACCCGGTACTTAATGATGATCATCATCTTTCAGTCATTTAGGTTACACATTAACCATGTATGTAAACAATATAATGAAATGTTTGATGCTTATTTGTTTGTGTTCATATTGTGCCGTGATCTATGTCTGTTCTTTACAGTACACTATTAAATCTATGTACGGATTTAAAGCACAAAAACTGTTCAAAATTTGTCCATTCTCTGGGATCTATGTGCACTCAGGCACTGCCAGGATTCAATTAAAGGTAGGCTAAAATTATATGTATAATTATGTTACAAAGCTAAAATATGAAATATTAAATAGTGTGCATTAGTATATATACAGGTATAGATCGTCAGAAAAAAAAAGGTCAGGCAAATCAGACTTTAGACAGACAAATACCCTGATCTAATGTAATGAATTTAGCATATTGTCTGCTAGAAGTGTAGACAACCCTCGTGACGTCATAGAGCAATATGGCACCGCGTGGATATGGCCCGTGCAAATAAAGATGGCCACGGGGCAACCAAGTTGATTCGACCGGAAGTTATCAGACAAGGTTATGGAAAAATAAGACAGCGACGTATCGGAAATACGGTAATAAGTTTAGTTTTTTTTCATATTTTTGGGTCAATTAGTTAGCATTACATCAGAGACATATATTTTATTTCCTTAAAAATAAAAATTCTGGTACACATTTAAGGACTTAAACATTGGCATTCGGGGGATCAAATACATACCTAGTCCTCAGTATACACACTCGTTACCATTGCATTATCGTGGGCTTTAATAAGTTGAGACCGGTTCTATTATTTCAGACCTGTCAGGTCAGGTAATTTTACCTGCTACTGTATGCAGTCAACAGAACAACCTGTGCCTACCCTGCTGCCTTGCAGGTAAGCTCGGGAGAGTAAAAGGCTAAGGGAGGGTACCCGAAATAAAACAACCCACTGCCTTGTGGGTAAGACTTTTTAGTCAAAGGCTAGCGGAGCCAACCGTAAACAAACCGACGGAAGGCAACAGAAAAACACCGTCGTAATTTCTTTGTACAATCATGAATCGCCACAGCAAAGATCTAAGAATAATAAAGAACATGTACTGGCAACAAACAGCGGCCATAATAACTGGAAACCAATTGGGAATGTTTCAACAAATAAAACAGGGTGTTAGACAAGGTTGTGTGCTGTCACCAGATTTGTTTAATATTTATAGTGAGATTATTTTAAGATCCATAAGGGATATGCCTGGAATAACAATTGGAGGTCATAATATAAATAATCTAAGGTATGCTGATGATACAGTCTTAATCGCTAAGAGTGAAAATGAGTTACAAGAAATGTTGGACATTATAGTGAAGGAAAGCAAAAATAAAGGAGTCAGCCTTAATAGCAAAAAGACAGAGGTAATGGTAACAACAAAGAAAAAGACATCGCCTCAGTGCAAAATAAAGACAAGTGGAACACTATTAAAACAGGTAAATGAATTTAAATATTTGGGAACTTTGTTAACCTCAGACAGAAGATGTACAAAAGAGGTGAGATGCAGAATGGCTCAGGCAAAAGCAGCTTTCCAAAAAATGAGGAAGATACTATACAATCCATTTTTGACAATAGAAACAAGAAAAAAAGTTCTTAAATGTTATATAGAGCCAGTTTTAACATATGGATGCGAATCATGGACAATAGGACAACCGACAAGAAAATCACTGGAGTCTGTAGAAATGTGGTTTTACAGAAGAATGTTGAGAGTACCATGGACAGCTAAGAAGAGTAATGAAAAAGTTCTGAAAGAGGTCAAAGCAAAAAAGAGAGCTAATTTCCAATATTAGGAAGAAACAATCATCATTTTTTGGCAAGTAATGAGAAGAGAACAACTGGAATATATTGTAAAAACTGGAAAAATTGAGAGACGAAGAGATAGAGGGAAACAAAGAGAATTAATTACAGACAGCCTAAGAGAAAGGTTTGGCAGAAGGTCAACAACAGAAATGATAAATAGCGATCGAAAATTGTAGAGAGACATGATCACCTACGCCAGTAGGCACGGTACTTGATGATGATGATCGTGGGCTTTAATAAGTTGAGACCGATTCTATTATTTCCGTTTTGCTCTGTCTAAAAGGATGAAATAAAACTAGAAATATCTACACGCAACTACTGTGTGAGAATACATAATTAATTACCAATATTCTTGATCTGAATTCTTCCAGCGCCGCAAGACGTCGCATAGGGCTTGCATCACTTTTCGTCACCCATCTCTTTCCTGGGCGAGATATCGACCTTATCAAATGAGTTTATGCCTATCAACTTTGCTTCTCTTATCAGTGCTCTTTTCAGTATCTCTCAAGGTCTTCAAATGGTTTGTATCCTGATGTTTCTCATATAAGAACCTGTATTGAACTCTAGGTCTTCAAATGGTTTGTATCCTGATGTTTCTCATATAAGAGCCTGTATTGACATTGTCTCATTGTCCCTTTTGAACACATGCTCGACATTTGTCCATCCTCTCTTCCTATCTACTACTAATATTACCACGCCAAAATAAATAAATAAATAAATAAAATAAATCTGCAATCTTCATAATTGAGATAACTTTGCGATAAATTATTATTATTATTATTATTATTATTATTATATATATATATATATATATATATATATATATATATACATGTATATATATATATATATATATAATATATAATATCATCGTTGTCAACATTTTCTTATTTTGTGACATAAGTTATAACGACCCAACTTGCTATGTACAATTATTTATCAGCTCGGCTATTGACTTTCTACGAAGCCATTCTCTTTAGCTGTCTGTTATCGTGTATCCCTACATCTACTTTTCCCTCAATTTTTTTTTCAGTTGTCACAGTATCATCATCATCATCAAGTACCGGGACTGCTGGTGTAGGCATTCATGTCTCTCCACAACTTTCGATCTCGACATTTATTTATCATTTTTGTTGCTGACATTCTGCCAAGTCATTCTTTTAAGCTGTCTGGTATCTTTTCTCTTTGCTTCCCTCTATCTCTTCGTCCCTCAATTTTCCCAGTTGTTACAATATATTCCAGCTGTTCCCTTCTCATTACTTGGCAAAAAAAAATGATGATTGTTTCTTCCCAATATCGGAAATTAGCTCTCTTTTTGCTTTGGCCTCTTTTAGAACGTTTTCATTACTCTTCTTAGCTGTCCATAGTATTCTCCACATTCTTCTGTAAAACCACATTTCTACAGACTCCAATGATTTCCTTGTCTATTGTGCTATTGTCCATGATTCACATCCATATGTTAAGACTGGCTCTACATAACATTTAAGAACTATTTTTCTTGTTTCTATTGTCACAAATGGATTGTATCTTTTCTTCAACTTTCACAGTAATCTAAAGCTATTCCACTTCTTACGCCTAATGTTGGTAATAAACTTTTCCCTTGCGTGTTGTCCAACATCTTCGTTTACACTAATTTGCATTCTGCTATCTTCGTACTTCTGCTAAGTTGTTTTTCTCAAGTAATTTTATTTTCTAAACAAAAGAAACAAAGAACGAAAAAAACCTTAGTGCATTTGCACTCTTTAAATCGTACTTTAGTGCAATGTTTGTACCGTTTGAACCACGCTATAGAGTAAATGCTTGTTTACGGTCTAGTGCAATGTATTTAATAGTCGAGCAATCCACTCCTATTTGTGACGCATTTGAGTAGTAAACACAATTTTATGACGCGCATGTTTTTATGAATCTTTGCCAATTCGCCAACCGTACATCGTTACACTATCCAATAACACACATCCGTCTCTCGTTCTTTTTTTCACCAGTACAGAGCTCAGTTGTTTCGATTTTTCCCGGTGTTTCGTCAGTCGCTCCAGCCAGTTTAGACAAGATCCCTTTAACGGTTACAGTGGACTTTGTATTCGCCCAGATCTGGTTTTAAAAGAACCGAAACGGGACACCAATAATAATAGAAACCTGGAACACGAGTTATCAATGAGGAAACGAATGAGTCCATGAGTGACCCGCGAGACAACGAACACGTGGTATACTGAACTGTATCCTGGGACTGAGAGGTCGTTTTATCCCGGATTTGATTCCTTTTCCTGGAGGCATATGTCGTTAAGGTCTATTTTACAAAGTGGATTATTGTGCTGTCATTGCTCGGGCTACTCAACTTAATTGTTTGTTGACTCAGCGACTTAGACAAAACCGCAGGTAGGTGTAGTAATGTTGTTATTTGAGTTGCGTTTTTTTCCCCCTACATTTTCATAGCCATACTCAATATAATTTATTATCACTTATTAATTGGTTCTTTTGGAATAAGAAACGCCATGCTGTACCTTTTTGTTTCTCTTTATAACATTGAAAGATTGTTTAATGATTACTAGATATTAGTTAACTATTCATCAGAAACTATCATCATTAGATGCCGTCTCAACATCGATGGTTGGTTACCGTGGAATGCCATATTTTTCTCTGCCACTTGCCGTGATGGCGCATTTTGAGTTAATTATTATTAGATTACTTAATTATCAGATGTGGGGGGAAAAATAGTTTATGTAATTATTTGCTGACGTAAAAGACCACTATGGTTGCCTAATTTACGAGTTTAGCTTCGACAATTAAAGTTATCTCCCCTAAGAGAAACAACGCGAGAGTAAAGTCCTGTGCTTTCTAACCCTAACCCAAACATAAAACAACATGTCAGTAATGAACATTGATAAGCATAAAGATCACTTTTATTATTTTTTACTACACTGACGTTTTGTAGATCATATATCTCCATGTCCTTATCAGTTGAGTTATGGAGTTGACTTCCAGCCGTAGCATTTTCTGAAACTGTTACATTTTCTCTTTCCCTCGTTCTCCTGTACAAATAAATTGTTTTCTCCTCCCACTTATTATAATTTGATTTGTTCTGGATATACCCAACCAATTACATGGTCGTAACGTTTTCTCTTCATATTACATTTATGTATCATCATCAAAGCAAAAAGAGAGCTAATTTCCAATATTAGGAAGAAACAATCATCATTTTTTGGCCATGTAATGAGAAGAGAACAACTGGAATATATTGTAACAACTGGAAAAATTGAGGGACGAAAAGGTAGAGGGAAGCAAAGAGAAAAAATAACAGACAGCTTAAGAGAATGGCTTGGCAGAAGGTCAACAACAGAAATGATAAATAGCTGCCGAGATCGAAAGTTGTGGAGAGACATGATCACCTACGCCAGTAGGCCCGATACTTGATGATGATGATGATCATCAAATATAATCATTATCCACCATGCCTACTGGCATAATATTACCCCAAAAATCATGTGCCGAAGGTCTGTCAAATTTATGGTCACTAACACCATATTCCCTATACGCCACTTGGCGTGACAGGGGGTACTTTATTTTTTTTTTTACTACTGGCATAGGCGATCATGTCTCTCCACAACTTTCTATCACTTCTGTTGTTGACTACCAAGCTACTATCTTAACTGTCTTAAGTTTTGCATATTCTCTAACACTGTTTTCCTCTATCTCTTTCTGCTTGGATTTTTCCTGCCATCATGGTATAATCGAGTTGGTTTAATCTGGTCAAATTTCGTTCCCTTTCTGGTGTTGGAGATAATCTTTCATTGTTTTCTTTGACCTCCTCTTTGACGCTACAGCAACACCAGTTGACAATGATTAAAGCTACCACAAGGGCGAGAACCGGAACTTTGTATCTCCCTCGACACCCGAATGGTTACAAGAGGAAGTGAAAAGATATAGGGCGACCTTTTTCTGAAACGTGATTTTCTCAAGTACTAGCGAACTATGGGAGCCGCGATAGCTCAGTGGTTAGTGAACTGGACTACCACGGACAAGGGGTAGGGTTCGATCCCAACCGACGGCTTCCGGGTTCACCCAGCCTTAAATGGGTACCGGATTTTTTCTGGGAAAGTAAAGCAGCACGGGCGTAATACTGACCACATTACCCAAAAAATCATGTGCTGAAGGTCTGTAAAATATAGGGTCACTAACACCATATTTCCCTATACGCCACTTGGTGTGACGGGGGTACTTTACTAGCGAACTATGAAAGAGCATATGGTGGTGGTTGGTTGCGTTCGCCCGATGACTAAAGTATTCTAGAGTATCGTGGTAGACTAGAATATTCCTCTTCATCATCCGCCCTTACAAGGACGTAGTGGACGTGTCTGCGTTGTGTTGTGGTTTGTAGTATAACTGTTATATTTGCGCCTTTCGGCCCAACACATCCGACTTCAGCACGATATTTTTTTAGTACCGGGTTGTCTTCCCTCTTCGATCCCTGCACACTTGGCCAGACTAGACAGGTTAGTCTGTTACTGGAGGCACCACGGTGAGGTGGAGCAGGGTCTGGATGATTTTGGTTCACCGATCCTGGCGCAAGTCATCAGCTGTGGGTCGCTGACAACTTCCAGCTCTGGTAATTTACGGCTGGTTTACCTTTGCCTTCCACTAGTATTTACAGTTGACTTCCCTAGCCATTGACTAAAAGTCTCACTAACAAAATAGTGAGATTGTCCACAGCCAACGTTAAAGAAGGCCTGCTCGCAACCCTACTAACATGACGATGCCAGTCAAGGTTCAGCTTCTCGAGCTCAGATGTCTCCACAGAATTATACCCACAACGGTCCCTATTCACAAAGTTGAACACACATCACGTTAGTATGTTTGCGTTCAAGACTTCTCTAAAGTTGGCAATTGTCCTAGTTTAGAGTTCCTTCCCTTTATCATGTGCCATAACGCTTGCCGTAGGCGATCATATCCATCCACAATCGTCTACCCACAGTGCATCGTATCACATCTGTTGTTGACTGTTTTCCATGCCTTGTCACCAAGCTATCTAGTATATTCTCTATTTGTTGTCCGCGATCTCTCTTTCCCTGTATTTTGCCAGTTGTAACCAAGTATTCCAACTTTCCTCTTCTCATGATGTGCCAAAAAATGTTGATTGTTTATTTCTGATGTTTTTTAGAAGCTCTATTTTTGTTCTGGCCTCTTTGAGAATTTCCTCGTTGATCTTTTTTACCCCTCCCTTAGCTTTTTTTTTTGTTTTCCTGAGTATTCATGCACAGCAGTAAGACAGTAACAAGTACATCACCATCTATATTTACCTATAACTACAGTTGGCTGTGTAGTAGATTGTTGTACTGCCTACTTGTTTCCATCAACGCTTGGAGGGTATCGTCCGTGTAGAGAGACTTGGTCAAATGCTGCCGTGTTTGCTCAGGATGTTTATGAAGGGTTTCAACGCGGTTTAGAGACATGTGCTGCTGCAATAGATCTGGAGGACGCTTACAACAAAGTACCCTATAACTTCTTATTCAACCAGCTCATAAATTTAGGCGTCAGTCCCCGCATCCTAAATTGGCTAACAGCGGCACTTTTTCAGCGCAAAGTGGTTTTTCGATCTGGTAGTTAGACGTCTGATATAATTACGATGTATCCCGGTTACCGCAAGGCTCACCTTTATCTCCCGTACTTTTCAATGCATACACTGTGAAAATCACAAGAGATCGGTTGGAAGGGCCAGGTCGCATTCTGTCTTATGCCGATGACATTTTGGTTTATCGACAGGGAAAAGATCGAAACAAAATAACTGCGGACCTACAATCAGAACTCAGGCGCATACAAAAGTGGTGTGACGAGGCAGGTGCCAACGTGAACCCATCAAAAGCTGAAGTAACTTGGTTCTCACTATATAACAACATCGTTAATATTGATACTCCATCTGTAGAAATGTTTTCAGACACTTTGCCAAGATCTATGACAATGAAATATTTAGGTATTCATTTAGACCGAAGCCTTGCTTTCGTAAAGCACATTGATAACGTGATAGAGAAAGCAAAAAAGGGTCTTGCTGCTATGAAAGTAATGGCCGCTGCAGGCAGTGAACAGCGGCACCTGCATACATTATACCAGGGACTGGTTGTTTCTGTTCTAGAATACGCTTTGGCGATTCAAACTCTCAGCAAACTTCAGTTAGAGAGGCTCGAAAAAATTCAGAACGAGGCTATGCGCATTATTCTTGGCTGCACTAGAGACACGTCATGCAGAGCGTTAAGATACCTACTTGACATTCCAACCATAGAAAGTAGAATCGAGTTGTGTAGAGCACGCGCTTTTCTGAACATTCTTGCTGATGAAAGACATCCTTTAAATTCTGTAGCGCTAGCGCCAAAAGGTGATAGACTCGAGCGAGGCCAGTCGTGGATGGGCAGGGCAGAGAAATCCATTCAAAAGGTGTGCATGCTAAATGACTTGCAGCGTGGAGAAGAATGGCGGCAATGGCCAAATGACATTTCTACAATTACTATCAAAGTCTGCATAACACTGAATAAAGAATGTAGAACGATGAATCCCAAGGTCGTAGAGGATAAGATTCAGGCCTTAATCAAAGAAAACGTAACGCCCGGCAATATTATTATCTACACAGATGGTTCGGTTGTACGAAATAAACGATGTTCATGGGCATATACAGCGCAGGTGAAAGGGCAAATGGTGCATGAGGATAGTGGTGCTTTTTCGCAAACAACGAGCAGCATGACAGTGGAGGTTTTAGCAGTCACTAAGGCAATGACATGGCTCGAAACAGTCTTTCGCAGGAGTATGTTTTCTCGGTGACTCCATGAGTATGCTTAAGAAGGTTGAGGCTGGGTGGAGGCGAAGAGAGTGGTTGAAGTCCCTGCAGCTGTCAACTTTAAAGAAATCGTCTTCATCTACGTACCTGGCCACTCTGGAGTGCAAGGGAACGAACGAGCTGACAAGCTTGCTGAAAAGGCTAAAATTTCAGATGGCAACGCCATGGACAACGCGGACATTTTACACGCAATCCGCGAGGCGGGAAGAGTAGCAGACTCTCGAGACGACAAGGATTCAAACGCAATGGCGAGACTAACGCATAGTCGCGTAAGGCTTGGCACAGCTAAGAGCGAACATTTTTCAGGACGCCAGAGGTGTATGGTTAACCAACTGCGAACCGGCACGATCAGCCGTCACACACTTGTGAATTTACTCGAAAGGAAATCGGAGCACTTATGGGTATGCCCCTTGTGCAAGGAGGATGATCTTTCGACTAATTCGACTAATAATGACTGCCTACTATATATATAAGGACTGCTAAGAAGAGTAATGAAAACGTTCTGAAAGAGGTTAAAGCAAAAAGAGAGCTAATTTCCAATATTAGGAAGAAACAATCATCATTTTTAGGCCATGCAATGAGAAGGGAAGAGCTGGAATATTTTGTGAGAACTGGAAAAATTGATGGACGAATGAGATAGAGAGTAGCAAAGAGAAAAGATACCAGTCAGCTTAAGAGAATGGTTTACCAGATGGTCAACAACAGAGATGATAACAACAGTCGAGATAGAAAGTTGCGGAGAGACATGATCACCTATGCCAGCAGGTATGGTACTTGATGTTGAAGATATATATATATATACCCCAAACATTTACACTCTACACACTGCTCAAACAACGTAGGTTACGCTGGCATAGCCACGTGGTAACGTATGAAAAGATGGCAGAATACCAGAAGAACTAGAAACTAAAGGAACTAGAGGGCGCCCAAAACTCGGATTTATAGATTTGTGTAGACATGACATGTAGACTCTGAACATAAACATATATATATATATATATATATACACACGCGCGCACGGACGCGCACACACACGCATATCCAAAATATTGGCTCGGCTTCTGAACATATGTAAAGGTAAAAGTACTAGACTTGAATTGGCGTCTTAGCGCGCGAGTTTTTACCCATGTGTGCTCGTCCACCTATCCAGGAGTGTTCGGAGACTTCTGGATAGTGTCGTTTCAAGCATCGACACTCACGATGTGAGGCGGCATTCTTCACCTTTCCAGAGTACTATACCCTTTTCTCCCAGCGGCTGGGCCGACCGCGGGGGGAGGGGGCGTATTTATTTTTCCAAACCAGGAGTAAAACTCACACTGCTTCCAGCAGGAATCGAATGCGGGTTATCCGCATGTCGGTAGCCCTGGCGGGTGGTTTTCCCAACTAGGCTACCGAGGTTCCCAAATTATGAACATATTGTCCCATTTCCGTCGTAAGGTTTATATGAGATATAAAACAGATGTATCAGTGTATACCAGTGGTTCCCAAAGTGTGCACACAGCACCCTGGGTCGTCGTCAAACTTTGGTAAGGGCGCTTCTCCGAGGATATTGTCGTGTACTTGTTCAGTGCTTAGAAATAATAAAATAACACTTATATGGGTCTAATATTTGTTACTATATAGAGGAGGAGCTAATTTTCAATATTAGGAAGAAACTATCATCATTTTTTGGCCACGTAATGAAAAGGGAACAGCTGGAATATATTGTAACAACTGGGAAAATAGAGGGACGAAGAGATAGAGGGAAGAAAAGAGAAAAAATACCAGACAGCTTAAGAGAATGGCTTGGCAGGGGGTCAACAACAGAAATGATAAATACCTGTCGAGATCGAAAATTGTGGAGAGACATGATCACCTACGTCAGCAGGCCCGGTACTTGATGATGATGATGATATAAAGGAGTCACTAAAGGATAGTGTTAATTCTGTTGTCATATATAATCTTATATAGCCTATCAGAAAAGTAACTAAGGAGCCCTCGTCACACCAAATGGTGTATAGGGAATATCGTGTTAGTGACCATAAATTTTACAGACCTTCAGCACATGATTTTTGAGGTAATGTGGTAGGTGTTACGCCCGTGCCGCTTTACTTTCCCAGAAAAAAGTCCGATACCCATTAAAGGCTGTGTGGACCCGGAAGCCGTCGGTTGGGATCGAACCCTACCTCATGAACTTTGTAGTCCAGTTCACTAACCACTGAGCTATTATTTTAATGAGTGCAGATTGAGTACCTGCATGCTTTTCCTCATCGCGCGTAGTGCTTTCTGTTTGTTACATTCTACGAAGCAAATCTACGTCTTTGACTTCGGCGGACATGTTAGGAAGTAACAACTCTTAGTTTTCTTTTTAGTGGAATATAGATAAAAGAATGAAAGTTTATCTGACTTATACGATCGTAACTGCCACGATCGCTGGCACATGCCGCGGGTTTCACAAGTTTGGGAACCTCTGTTGTGTACAGATGAATAATTAATCTCTATATGTGTATTTGATATCTGCCAATGATTTTAAATTGATATCGATTGTTATTTATAGCAATGGGCTACCGAAGTCAGAAGTGTGGAGGGAGTTTGCCTCTTATAGCGAACAACATGGTTCGAAAACACGACCACTAGTCAATCCAACAAGAGAGTGGATTTGTGTGAGTAAAAATGCAAGGAGCGAGCAGTCGAATGAGCTAAAAACAATTTTAATTCACAAATAACACCAAGGCTAACACTAAGCAAAATAGCAAAATGTTATATCTTCTAAATATTCCTGTATGATGCAGAAACATGGGCATTAGAGAAGAAAACAGAACAGAAAATTGAAGACTTTGAAATGTGGATTTATAGAAGAAAAGGTAGAGCTGGATAGAAACAAAAGAAAACAAACGATGAAGTCTTAAAACAACTAAAAATGGAAAGAGAACTACTAAACACAATTCAAACAAGACAAATGAGATTTTTGGGCCATGTTAAAAGACACAGCAACCTAATAAAAAGAAGGAAAAATACAAGGAAGGGAAAATACAAAGAATCCCTTGGAAGGGAAAATAGAAGGTAAAAGAGGCAGAAGCAGACCAAGACTAATGTGTACCAGTAACATCAAAAGATGGACAAGTCAGCCTATGACAACCTGCACCAACAAAGCAGCGGAATGGCGCTCTATGGTAGTCAACCTTCGATGCGGAGACGGCACTCGATGATGAATTCACAAAATAGGTGGGGTCTATTCGCTGTTAGGTCCACACACAACTATAGTGGTATGCTAGAAAGAAAGAAATTGAGAGAGAGAAAGTAAAAAAAAAAAGAAAGACAAAAGTGAGAAAGAAAGAAACAAAGACAGATAAAAGTTAGAGAGAAAGAAAGGAATACAGATAAAGAAATAAAGATAAAAAAGAAACAAAGAAAGAAATAAAGACGAAGAAAGAAAGAAAAAACAAAATAAAGATAAAGAAAGAAACAAAGAAAGAAATAAAGATAAAGAAAGACAAAAGTGAGAAAGAAAGAAAAGAAGAAAGAAAGACAAAAGTAAAAAAAGAAAAAAAAATGAGGCAGGAAGAAAGAAAAAAGAATAAAATCTTTGTTCTGAACATCTCGTGTCGACAGCACTGTGCATGCGACATCTGTTCTCCGACCCTACAGAACCCCTTCCCGCCCCTCCACCCTCCAGTCGTTAGAAATATCATAAACTCATAATTATCTTTAAAGTAAATACGGGCAGTAATTTCATTGTTCAGTTTTACACAAATCCACGTCACTTCCTCGGATGATGGAGATGGGAGTTAAGATGGGCACAGCCAGAAATGAGAAACTTAGTGGCCGTGTAAGAAGACTTATCAACCAACATAGAACTGGAGTCGCCAGTCGCTGGACACTGCAGGACTTGCTGAGGAGGGAATCTGAGCACCTATTGACATGTTCGGTGTGCAATGATGATGAGCCGCAAATAACTCAGTTGGTTAAACTAATCTATGAAATTGCTGGTTAGTGGAATGAAGTTCAGTATGACTGAAGTAAAGCAGAAGTAAGGACAAGAGAATCCCAGTTGATGACTGCTAGGTTCAGTCATCTTTAAAGCGCGGCAGATTTCTCTGGAATATATAAGACGGCACTGGCGTAGTGCTGATGTGTTGGTACAAAAAATTGTTAACATGGTTTTAAACAAATCGGACCTGATATATTCGGTCTATACATCCAGGAGTCTCTTTCTTTCTTTCTTTCTTTCTTTCTTTCTTTCTTTCTTTCTTTCTTTCTTTCTTTCTTTTTCTTTCTTTCTTTCTTTCTTTCTTTTTCTTTCTTTCTTTCTTTCTTTCTTTCTTTCTTTCTTTCTTTCTTTCTTCTTTCTTCTTTTCTTCTTCTTTCTTTTTTTCCTTCCTTCCTGTCTGTCCGTCTTTCTTTCTTTCTTTCTAGCCATTCCACTCGAAGGTAATTGCACCTTTATACTGATATAAATTGATGTCCCAAACAGTAACAACAACCCACAATCCCCCACCACACAACACAATTAAATATACCTCTCTATTGTTTGCACAAAATAATCCAAATGAAAGCTTCGCGTTAATTTCCATTACCAATTTAATACTAATTTTATTACCAAATACGAGATAGTGACTGAGTGGATTGAAGTGATAGCACCGAACTACTCAAACCAGCTCGTCACAGGCGTGGAAAAGCTTACATTAATGATGAACTCATTTGGAAAGGAAATTTCTCGTGAAAATATAAACACATTTGTGGCATTGCCAGATGGTAATGGTGAATGTGAATTAGTAATTAAACAACTTTATTTGAGAATTTCGAATAAAAAAATTGTGGGATAAAAGAATTAACAAGTAAGGCTGGGCTCTACTGTTGTTATCTGTATCATTTTACCTGGTATAAATTATATATATTTATAGAGCGGGGGTGTTAAATAAACTGGTGTAGTCTCTGAATAATATCATAATATTGTATAAACCATCCATAAATACAGTAGAAACATATCACTGAACTGACCTGCACATTGGAAATAGCACAGTGTTTCATGCATGCTACTTTTGTATGGTCGAGTATGCAGCAAATGACAACAACTATTGGCCTCATGCTCGATTTTACAGTCGATCGAGTCTCATTAAAAAAAAAATTAATATAGCTCTGCCTGAGATTCTCTCTCTTCTCGCTCCCTGCCCCCCCCTCTCTCTCTCTCCTCTTTCCACACACACACACACACACACACACACACACACATACACGTACACACTACAGAGAGGCGATTGAAAGAAAGGATGAGAGATAACACAATATAAAAAAAAAAAGACGCACGAATATAAAATAATCCCATAATACCTTATTCATCTACGATCAGAGACTCATTCAGACTGAGATTTCAGGATTCTCTAACGAAGTCTGCAGTTCGATTTCAGGGATTCAGTTCCGCCTACATTTATTTCCGAATACCAAATAAGCTCCACAGATAAAGACAACTCTATTAGATTTTGGCTGAAGAAATCGCTTTTTGCGGATGATATAAGTTAATCAATGAAGGTGCATATTGACCGCAACTCATGTAACCTATTTTCGTATTTTGACTGTGCAACATTAAAAAAAAAAACGGGATTTATTTTATAAAGTAATTATGGATTGAGAATGATGGGTCTGTGTATTGAAATCATGAGTGGCCAAGACGTCAGAGAACATCAAAGTTTTCAACAACTCATTGCTAACTGTTTGTATCAGGAACAAGAACTAATCAAGACAGCTACTCCCTCTCCCAAGCGGGTCTGGAGCCATATTAAGTCGTCTGGCCAAGCGAATAGGGAGGGATCTCACTTAAATAGAAACCTGGAGCCCAAAAATATCTGAGGAGTCCGGGGAGAAATGAGCAAATAATTTAACAAGACAGATTGCTGTAAAAATTACACCTCGGCGAGAACAGAATCGGTCGGTGCTGGCAAGTAAGTTAAAATAATAAATAAATAAGGGAATGGCATTTGCAGCTTTTTCACCATTATCATATTATTTGTCTTAGTAAAGTAAAGTAAAGTAAAGTAAAGTAAAGCACGAGACTTGAATCAGCGTCTTAGCGCGTTAATTTTCATCCATATGTACTTGTCCGCCTATTCAGAAGTGTTCGGAGACTTCTGGATAGTGTCGCTTCAAGCATCAAAACTCACGATGCGAGGCGACATTCCTCGCCTTCCCAGAGTAATACCCTGGTACCCATTTCTGCTACCGGCTGGGTCGACCGTGGGGGTATTTTTTTCCAACCACGAGTACAACTCACACTTCTTCCAGCGGGAATCGAACACGGGTTGTCCGAACGTCGGTGGCCCAGTCGGGTGGTTTTACCAACTAGGCCACCGATGTCCCCAATCTTATCTTAGGAGTCGTAGACTAAGGTGGCTGGGCCATGTGAGAAGAATGGTAAACATTCGCATTCCCAAACAAATATTGTATGGCGAACTTAAAGACGGTAAGAGATCAAAAGGCAGACTAGTGCTGAGATATAAGGAAGTTTGCAGGGCTTCCCTGGGTGAATTCTCTATCTGTGATAGAAACTGGACAAATCTGGATGCAGATCGTAGAAGGCGCAGGAGAAAGGAGACAAGGCTTGGCCCAACGAAAACATCTTGTTCGTTCTGCGGATAGATCTTCTTTTCCTTCTACCTTTCAGCTCCCTGTGGAGCCTAGGTCCTCAACAAACACTTTCAGCTCCCTGTGGAGCCTAGGTCCTCAACAAATACTTTCCAAGTCGTTCTGTTTCTTGCCATTCTTTTAAGATCATTCCATGTCTTCCCCATCGTCTTCATCTCTGCTTCTATCTGTCTTCTCCAAGAATTATTTGGTCTTCCTCTTTGTCTTTTTCTTTGGGAATTCCAAAAAGGGCCTGTTGTGTAATACCCTCAGTTGGCTTCCTCAGTGTGTGTCCTATCCAGCGCCATCGTCTTCGCTGTATCTCTTTATCCACTGGTATTTGACTGGTACATTTCCATAATTCTATGTTAGTGATTTTGTCCTGCCATTTCCATCCTTTTATTCTGCGTAAGCATCCATTAATGAAAGTATGTATCTTCATGATTGTCAATTTTGTTGTTCTCCATGTTTCACATCCATATAATAGGGCTGACTTAACGTTGGAGTTGAACATTTTTATTTTAAATTTTTATTACAAGAAAGCAGACAAATAAAAGCAAAACGAGAAATCATAAAGACAAGACACATGAAGCATACATAGAAGTGAACAAATAAGTGAGAAGATGCTTTAAAAGGGATAGGCGGATAGATCTATCTGTCCAATATTGGCAGATTCAGCCACGAGAGAAGCTATTCATCAACGCAGCATCCAACATAAGACGCTAATAATTTTACTACTGACTTACCATGATTGCTTGCTACCAACCGTCTGTCAAGCCGTCAAAGGCCATATTATTATTTATCTGGGAGCCGAGATAGCTCAATTATTTATCTGGGAGCCGAGATAGCTCAATTATTTATCTGGGAGTCGAGATAGCTCAATTATTTATCTGGGAGCCGAGATAGCTCAATTATTTATCAGGGAGCCGAGATAGCTCAATTATTTATCTGGGAGCCGAGATAGCTCATTTATTTATCAGGGAGCCGAGATAGCTCAATTATTTATCTGGGAGCCGAGATAGCTCAATTATTTATCTGGGAGCCGAGATAGCTCAATTATTTATCTGGGAGCCGAGATAGCTCAATTATTTATATGGGAGCCGAGATAGCTCATTTATTTATCTGGAAGCCGAGATAGCTCAATTATTTATCTGGGAGCCGAGATAGCTCAATTATTTATCTGGGAGCCGAGATAGCTCAGTGGTTACTGAACTGGACAACAATAAACAAATGATCGACGATATCAGGTTCACCCAGCCTTAAATGGGCAACAAGTTTTTTTTTTTCTATTTTTCTGTAAAAGTAAAGCAGCAATGGAGTTAAATTGGTCACAGAGCCCAACAAATAAGTAAAGTCATTACAAATATGGGCACTAACCTATACGACACGTGACATGACTGGACACTATACATTAAAAAATATTTTTAAAAGTTTTTTTTAACTTGTTTGATTTGCACAATTTAGAAGCATGAGAGAATAGGTGGTCTAGAGGGATGCGGCGGCCTCGGAACAGGAAGGTTTCGGGTTCGAATCTCGCAATAAGCGGTAGGGATTTTTCGCTTCGAATCCGTGTTTTTTTCATGGGTTTACTCCCCTCTAGTCTCTGGGTTGTGAGATCTGATGTTTTTTTCATGTGTTTACTTCCCTCTAGTCTCTGGGTTGTGAGATCTGATGTTTTTTTCATGGATTTACTTCCCTCTAGTCTCTAGGTTGTGAGATCTGATGTTTTTTTCATGTGTTTTTCCCTCTCTCTGGGTTGTGAGATCTGATGTTTTTTTTCATGGATTTACTTCCCTCTAGTCTCTGGGTTGTGAGATCTGATGTTTTTTTCATGGAATTACTTCCCTCTAATCTCTGGGTTGTGAGATCTGATATTTTTTTCATGGATTTACTTCCCTCTAGTCTCTGGGTTGTGAGATCTGATGTTTTTTTTATGGCTTTACTTCCCTCTAGTCTCTGGGTTGTGAGATCTGATGTTTTTTTCATGGCGTTATTTCCCTCTAGTCTCTGGGTTGTGAGATCTGATGTTTTTTATGGCTTTATTTCCCTCTAGTCTCTGGGTTGTGAGATCTGATGTTTTTTTCATGGCTTTACTTCCCTCTAGTCTCTAGGTTGTGAGATCTGATGTTTTTTCATGGCTTTACTTCCCTCTAGTCTCTGGGCTGTGAGATCTGATGTTTTTTTCATGGCTTTACTTCCCTCTAGTCTCTGGGCTGTGAGATCTGATGTTTTTTTCATGGATTTACTTCTCTCTAGTCTCTGGGTTGTGAGATCTAATGTTTTTTTTCATGTGTTTACTTCCCTCTAGTCTCTGGGTTGTGGATATGATGTTTTTTTTCATGGAATTACTTCCCTCTAGTCTCTGGGTTGTGAGATCTAATGTTTTTTTCATGGCTTTACTTCCCTCTAGCCTCTGGGTTGTGAGATCTGATGTTTTTTCATGGCTTTACTCCCCTCTAGTCTCTGGGTTGTGAGATCTGATATTTTTTCATGGCTTTACTCCCCTCTAGTCTCTTGGTTGTGAGATCTGATGTTTTTTCATGGCTTTACTCCCCTCTAGTCTCTGGGTTGTGAGATCTGATATTTTTTCATGGCTTTACTCCCCTCTAGCCTCTGGATTGTGAGATCCGATGTTTATCATGGCTTTACTCCCCTCTAGTCTCTTGGTTGTGAGATCTGATGTTTTTCATTACTGTACTCCCCTCTAGTCACTTGGTTGTGAGATCTGATGTTTTTCATGACTTTACTCCCCTCTAGTCTCTTGGTTGTGAGATCTGATGTTTTCTCATGGCTTTACTCCCCTCTAGTCTCTGGGTTGTGAGATCCGATGTTTCACTCAGATCATGACGAGAACAGGAAGTCCCGTGTGCACTCGCGCACGTTAAAGAACCTTTGACAGATGACATAAAAAAAGGGCCAAAAACTAGTGCAACAAAATTGTGACACACGAATCTACTGCTGCTGAAGACGGAGGTTGTATTCCTAAAGGCGCAGATATCGCGGCGGTAAACTAGCGACAGGCGCATCCACGCCACTTAACGGGTGACGGCTAAGAAGAAGCTGTTTATCATCTTCAAGTACCATGCCTGTTGGTGTAGGTGATCATGTCTCTCCACAACTTTCGATCACGAAAGTTATTTATCATTTTTGTTGCTGACCTTCTGCCAAGCCATTCTCTTAAGCTGTTTGTTATTTTTTCCCTTTACTTCCCTCTATCTCTTCGTCCTCAATTTTCCCATTTGTTACAATATATTCCAGTTGTTCTCTTATCATTACGTGGCCAAAAAAATGATGATTGTTTTTTCCTGATATTGGAAATTAGCTCTCTTTTTGCTTTGGCCCATTTGACGTTTTCATTACTTTTCTTAGCTGTCCATGGTCATTACTTTTCTTAGCTGTCCATGGTATTCTCAACATTATTCTGTAAAACCATTTCTACAGCCTCTAGTGATTTTCTTATCTGTTGTCCTTTTGTCCATGACTCACATCCATATGTTACGACTGGCTCTACATAACCTTTAGGAACTCTTTTTCTTGATTCTATTGTCAAAAATGTATTGCATAGCATCTTCTTCATTTTTTGGAAAGCTGCTTTTGCCTGAGCCATTCTGCATCTCACCTCCTTTGTACATCTTCCGTCTGAGATTAACAAAGTTCCCAAATAATTAAAATCATTTACCTGTTTTAATATTTTTCCACTTGTTTTTATTTTGCACTGAGGTGATGTCTTTTTCTTTGTTGTTACCATTACTTCTGTCTTTTTGCTATTAAGGCTGAGTCCTTTATTTTTGCTTTCTTTCACTATAATGTTCAACATTTCTTTAATTATGCAGTTGATACTTCTTGTATTATACATTGACGTTGATTACAAGAAAGGGTATCTTAGTTATAGGCAAATTGTATGGTTCAACGTTTAATGTTTCACAAACAAAAGTATCATGTTGTTTTACGTTTGAGACTTTTATTCTCATAATTGTCTCTCACTGTGCTAAAATATCCGCAAACTCAACACATACGAGCAGATCAAGACATTCAGACACAGAACAGTTCACTGTGGTCCCCAGATCACATCTACACAAGACATTCAGACACAGAACAGTTCACTGTGGTCCCCAGATCACATCTACACAAGACATTCAGACACAGAACAGTTCATTGTGGTCCCCAGATCACATCTACACAAGACATTCAGACACAGAACAGTTCACTGTGGTTCCCAGATCACATCTACACAAGACATTCAGACACAGAACAGTTCATTGTGGTCCCCAGATCACATCTACACAATACATTCAGACACAGAACAGTTCACTGTGGTCTCCAGATCACATCTACACAAGACATTCAGACACAGAACAGTTCACTGTGGTCCCCAGATCACATCTACACAAGACATTCAGACACAGAACAGTTCACTGTGGTCCCCAGATCACATCTACACAAGACATATCTCAGTGACCTAGCAACATGTCACTCCAGAGCATCCCAGTATTGCAGTACGTCTGGGCTGGACTAGTAGTTTCCCAGCATAGCCTGGGACAGACGAACTCCAACCTCTCCAGTAAGAGCCGGGAATGTCTAGAAAGCCATTACGACCCGCCACATTTTAGGAGTCAAAGGGCAACTGACCGCATCAACTCGTGGCATTACGTCAACAACAACAACAACAACCATGTGTAGGCGTACAGGCATACACTTGCCAAGCTGCTGTAAAGCTGATGAAAAGAAGGATACATTTTTTAAAGGAAAAAGAGTGGTATTATTAGAGCTTTATGCAAGTGAAAAACAAAGCAAAAGCAAAACGATGTTGCGGTTCAGTAGGCCTTCAGCTGGTACAATAGACATAATACAAACATATATAGATACAGATAGAAATATATTGCAGCCCTCTCAAAATCCTAAGAACCCAAATATAACCCACATGAACATTACAAAAGGCAGATCCTAAAAAAACATCAGAAAGAAACAATCAACATTTTTCGGGCACATCATGAGAAGAGGAAAGCTGGAATGCTTGGTTACAACTGGTAAAATACAAGGAAAGAAAGATCGCGGACGATAAATAGAGAAAATACTAGATAGCTTGGTGTCATGGCATGGAAAACAGTCAACAACAGAACTGATACGATGCACTGTGGATAGAAGATTGTGGAAGGACATGAATGCTTACGCCAACCGGTATGGCACATGATGATGGTGAACATTACACATCATAGGGAACCAGTGAAGACCACTGATGATGCACTAACATACCATAAACATACATTATTTTTTCAACAATATAAACATGTATGGTTATGGTTAGGGAGCCGCGATAGTTCAGTGGTTAGTGAACTGGACTACAAAGGACAAGAGGTAGGGTTCGATCCCAACCGACGTCTTTTGGGTTCACCCAGCCTTTAATGGGTACCGGATTTTTTTCAGGGAAAGTGAAGCGGCACGGGTGTAATACCGACCACATTACTCCAAAAATCATGTACCGAAGGTCTGTAAAATTTATGGTCACTAACACCATATTCCCTATACGCTGCTTGGCGTGACGGGGGTACTTTACTTGTTACTATGGTTATGGTTATGGAAGGATCACTGCAAACACGAATTAAAATCCAAAATTGCTCAACCGCTCCTGCCAGTGGAATCATCCGAATTACTATCTCATCTTCCAAACAAAGAAAGGTAGCTGTAGTCCCATCATAGCAATCTCAGCACACGCCAAAAGACATAAGGCGAAACCGCACAGAAAGCAAACACAGCCATTTGTTCTCCATCATACGATATCATCACTCATCGTAAACAATTGGAAAATCAAAACATTATAAAAATAGATGAAACGCACAGCTCACGGTGTGCACAGCACGTAACTCAGTAGCTCCTGCATCAAGCCATAAAAATGTTTGAGAAGTGATAACAATTCGAGCCACACCCGTAAAATATACAATTTTTGGAATAAGAAGTATGTAATAACCGCAAGTATTGCCAACGTTGTAGAATTAGAACGAAAGTGCCACTTTATGATTTGCTTGCTTGATTGCGTTCGCCCGATGACTAAAGTATTCTAGAATATTCGTAGACTGTAGAATTCCTATTCGTCATCCGTCCTTAAAAGGACGTTAAGTGGACGTGTCTGCGTTGTGTTGTGGTTTGCAATATAACTGTTATATTTGCGCCTTTCGGCCCAAGACATCCGACTTAAGCACATTTTTTAGTACCGGGTTGCCTTCCCTCTTCGATCCCTGCTCGCTTGGCCAGACTAGACAGGTTAGTCTGTTACTGCAGGCACCACGGAGAGGTGGAGCAGGGTCTGGATGGTTCTGGTTTTTACCGATCCTGGCGCAAGCCATCAGTGGGTCGCTGACAACTTCCAGCTCTTGTGCTGGGAGGCGCGCCTGCGCCTCCACTTTATGATTTAACACAAGCAGTCGTGCACAACTGAGTAAGTAGTCAGGTACACTTTCTGTGTATTATGCTAGCCTCCTCCACCTGGCTTACGTCATCGCCTGCAGCTTGATACAACTCGATTTCGCTCGTGAAAGATGTAACAAAAAAACGAGCACATCCATGATAGCCCACGTAAAGACGGCCAGATTGCACAACACACTCGTGTTAATTGTACCTGGCTAACGCGTGCATAAGAACCAAAATGCATGAGGAGAATTTCCACAGGATTGATAAATTGAGACAGCATAGCAGAAACATAACATACAGGTAGAACAACTGTTCCAAATCCTCAAAAACACACTCATGCACGCACGCACCACACACAACACCACACCACACACATATGCTTCTTTGCACAAACGACGCCAATGTGATGATTGCTGTGTGTGCTTTTATTACTTTATTGCACGCTGTTTGTTTGAAAATCTTGGTGGCTGAGTGGTTAGTGTGCAATCTTCCTGATCAGCAGGGTCTGTGTTCGATTCTCAGAAGTGGCAGTTTTTTTTTTCCGGACCCACAAGGTTCCAGGGTTCACCCAGCCTTAAAAATTGTTAGCAGAGTTTATTTTCCCTGGAAGTAAAAGCGGACTGGCGTGGTACCGACCTCATCACCTCAAAATGTGCCGCGGCCGTGGACAAATGTCATTTTTATTAAAAAGTAATAAAAAATGTCGTTACTGCCCCCCCCCCCCACTCTTTGCGATTCTCTTGTTCTCTATCCAATTTTTATTTATTTTCATCTCTCTCTCTCTCTCTCTAGGATACTATTTTATTTTAGTTCTTTCTTCTCCACTGGACACCAGAAAGTGTCTTCTTTAGCGTGATATCTGAAAGGAATCTTTCTTTCCAGTTATCATGAGAACACTTGTCAAATCTGCAGGTGGCAATTGTGAGTGGTCTAGACGTGATCAAACGGTTGTTTGTTTCGCAATAAAAATGTAATTTGTATTTTTGTTTGAAAATGAAACGCCAATCTCTTGTTAATCAATTAGATTGTTCAACTTCTGTGTGATACCAGTGCTAACGTACGGATGTGAAAGCTAGACATCCACCCACTACTTACATAGGAAATTAAATGATTTTTTTTTTTAAATAGAAGAATAGGTAGAATTGGATGGAAAGAAAACAAACGATGAAGTCTTAAAACAACTAAAAATGAAAAGAGAACTACTGAACATAATTCAAACAAGACAAGTGAGATTTTTAGAGCATGTTAAAAGACACATCAGCCTACTAAAAGTAATCTTGGAAGGAAAAATACAAGATAAAAGGGCAGAGGCAGACCAAGACTAACATGGGCGGATAACATCAAAAGATGGACGAGTCAGCCTATGACAACCTGCACCATCAAAGCAAGTGACAGAGCAGAATGGCTCTCCATGGTAGTCAACCTTCGGTGCGGTTAGGCCCTCAATGATGATGAAATTATTTTAAAAATAAATGTCGTTGAAGAATCACAAACTTAAGTTTGAGGGAATACATTTCAAACGAACCGATGAGCAACGAAACAAAACAAGAATACGTGTGTTGGTATATAAGAAAAAGACAGTGCAAATACATCAGTTATGTGGTCAGAGTGGGTGTCCGGTTAGCGCAATCGATAGGCGGTTGGCTTACCACGGCAACAGCCGGGGTTCGTACCCTGGCGAGGACACCTGGGTTTTACTAATTCCCTAAAAATTAGTGGGAGCCGCGATAGCTCAGTGGTTAGTGAACTGGACTACTACGGACAAGAGGTAGGGTTCGATCCCAACCGACGGCTCCGGGTTCACCCAGCCTTAAATGGGTACCGGATTTTTTCTGGAAAGTAAAGCAGCACGGGCGTAATACCGACCACATTACCCCAAAAATCATGTGCTGAAGGTCTGTAAAATATAGGGTCACTAACACCATATTTCCCTATACGCCGCCACTTGGCGTGACGGGGGGGGGGGGGGGGGGTACTTATGTGGTCAGAGTAAATGTCTCCAGGCATTATGTGGGAACCATAATAGTAAAAGAAAACAAGGAAGTTGAAGATAAACACTAGGCAGAACAATTACTAGGGAAGGCTCAATCTTGAGACTAAGAAACAATCAAGAATTAGCTGCCAATCGTCAGATGGTTATGGAAGGCACCAGTATCACTACAAACGAATTAAAATCCATAATTGCTCAACCGCCCGTGCCAGTGGAATCATCAGAATTACTATCATATCTTCCAAACAAAGAAAGCTAGCTGTAGTCCCTATTATAGCAGTCTCAGCACACGCCAAAAGATATAAGGCGAAACCGCACAGAAAGTGACACAGCCGTCTGTTCTCCATCATACGATATCATCACTCGGTATCAGACGTCAGATGTTGAGAGCTATAATTTGCGTCCCAGGTGCTTCCTTCGGCCCGAGAATAACTAACTATTCTTAACACCATCTGTTATCTTCACCATCATCATCATCACTGAGGGCCTCTTCGCATCGAAGGTTGGCTACCATGGAGCGCCGCTCTGTCTCTTGTTTTGATGGTTTGTTCTGTTTTCTGGTCAAATGTCCATGTTTCCCTCTAGCCAATCATAAATCTTCTTACACCCTTCCCCTTCTCTGATTGGCTCTCACTTATTCACGAGGAATTCGATTTTTTTAAAAATCTGAGTTCAACTCATACCTCCTTTCCGTGACTTCTTCTATCGCTCACCAATTGTTATAGATTCTCAACGCACTGCTACACTAGTTGGTCTTGAGGCAAGACGTCGGGCTCGAGACAGAGACGTTGTGGGTTCAAGGCTGCACTAGTTGGGATTTTTATTTGCTATTTATCCGTCTGGCAACCACCCCTGGTCTCAGCAGCGAGATCCGGCTTGAAACGTCAGTTACCCATCAATGGAAAAAAAAAAGATATTGAATTCCCCAGATGTCGAAGTTATCTGCCTGTGTGGCGAGGGACCGCTGTCAACATGACTGCCAGGGAAAAACCGATTTAATACGCAACATTCAGTTCCTGTGCTCTAGTAAAGTAAAGTACCCCCGTCACGCCAAGTGGCGTATAGGGAAATATGGTGTTAGTGACCCTATATTTTACATACCTTCAGCACATGATTTTTGGGGTAATGTGGTCAGTATTACGCCCGTGCTGCTTTACTTTCCCAGAAAAAAATCCGTTACCCATTTAAGGCTGGGTCTGTGCTCTAGTGGCTTCGCAAAAAATTAAAACTGGCTAACGCCAATATATATATATATATACTATTTGAGAGTTAATACAAGTGCCAATGATAATGCAAATTTCGAGAATGCCTGCTCGCCATGTCATAGAAACCTGCATTTACAATCCGGTCCTATAACTGTTCGGTTGTACCATGAGCCACGTGTCGACTGCAGTAAGTAATTACGTCACATGACACAATTATAGGGCAGAGTATTGTCCTACCAGGGGTCAAGGTAATAAGTCACATTGACCTCGCTTATGTCAGCTTTGGCAGCTACTCCCAATGCTTGTATCAGATCTGCCATATGCCACACATTTAAACCACATGCTATTTATTTTTTTATTCTTCCTAGGTGTAACACAAGACTTCCTTTTCTTCTTCCTCTTTTACTCCTTTCCTACCCCTCTTTCTTTTCTTCTTTGTCTTCTTCTTCTCCCTATTCGCCGCCTTCTTCTTTTCTTTCTTCTCATTATCTTCCTCTTCCTCCTCTTCTTTGTCTTCTCCTTTCTATTTGTCGTCTTCTTCTTGTCCGCTTCCTCCTCTTCTTTGTCTTCTTCTTCTCCCTATTCGTCGCCTTCTTCTATTGTTATTCTCCTCTTCCTTTCCTTCTTTGTCTTCTTCTTCTCCCTATTCGTCGCCTTCTTCTATTGTTATCCCCTCCTCCTTTTCTTCTGTCTTCTTCTTCCTATTCGTCACCTTCTGCTTCTTCTTCCCCACTTGGCAAACAAAGACAATTTACTGGTTTATTTATTTTTGCTATTTTTATGGTCCTTGTGCAGCCAAGTCTTCGAGTATTAGCGAATCAATTCAGAGGACGAGGTATGTTAACTGCACTCGGAAAAATAGACAAATAATCAACAACAGAAAAAAATATGGACCAAAGCAGGATCGAATCCGTACTCAGTGGCACAGCGCCTTGCCCCGAAAAGCCAAACGCTAGGGAACACTGCCACTACTAAAAAGATTAGCTTCGTAGGCAATGTCTTTCGCTCAGGTGTTCTCATGACTATAGCATAAGGCCGCGATCACAGCTCGGAAATACATAGTGTATCTATATTTTGTCCTGTTAAGACAAGTATCTCCCGGATAGGGTAGGGCTGAATACTTGCGTTGCATACAAACATTTAGGACGAAACTGCACGAATAGTAGTTTCCAGTGGTTTAGCCTGGAGACAAATAATAATAAATGAATATTATTATAGAGGGAAACTTCCGAGGCGATAATCAGCGAATTAATTCAGAGGAAGATGTTACAGCACTCGGAAAAATTCACCCAATACTTCGAGTATTACTTGTGTTTCGTCTTTCCATCTTGTACATTTGGATGGTCGCCATCTCGGTCCGTTGATTTATTAGTGTTTGTTTACCGTGTTTACTTCTCTGTCCTGCCACGTGATCAAACCATTCTCTATTGTTTGTTATAAAATTCTACATCGAAGGTGGTTCCAATTTTCCTAGCTTTTCACTTTTAATGACATCACTTATCCGGGTCTTATCGCTATCCTTAAATATTCTTCTTTTCTCTTTCACTGATACCTAAAAGGTGTCGTGGTTTATATCATTTGTCGTTCTTGAGCTGCTCGAACTGTCTGAATTTGTGATTTTCCTTTGTTGTTACATGTCTCTGTCACTGCATCTATCCATCTTCTTCTGGGTCTTCCTCTTGGTCTTTTTCCATGCATTCTCGAGAAGAACGCCCTTGATGGTGATTGGTAAGGATTCATTCTGACCAGGTGGCCAAACCATTTAAGTTGTTGTTGTTCTATATATTCTTGGCAGGGTTTTGTTCCTACCATTTTTCTTATGGTTTCATTTGGTATTCTATCTCTTCTTGTGTTGTTTGTTACTTTTCTCAAGCATCGCATCTCACATGTATTGATCTTTCTTAAATGTGATTTAGAAGGGGGCAATGTTTGACTTTCATAGCACAAAGTTGGTATGAAGATGCTATTTATCATTTGTTGTTTAGCTGGCATAGAAATGTTTGGATGTCTTAGCAATGGTGAAAGCTGACTTCCGGTGTGTGACTGTGCTGGCAACACGACACAATTTTCGATGGGACTCAAATTTAAGTTATAAGCGAATTTCAATGCCCGTAGAAAAAGAAACTCAAGCGTTCTTCCTTAAACATTTTCGTTTGTAGTTTACTTATTGATTATACCTTATATATGTGTTACGTTGTAAAGTGAGGTTTCATATGTTAAAATCAAAGCAATGACATATATGTACTCTTTTATATCGCATTATTTTATATTATATATGCACCTACTGGCAGAGAATATCAAAATCACCCTCCCACTATTTTCTCCCTGGATCGACCTCCTCAACCACTAAATGTGGTAAAACACTCCACTCCACGTAAGGGAGATTACTCCCGGTTTTGTTCGTTATTAAAGTAATTATAGTTGCGTGTTAACCCTGTGGTGTCCCACTATTCTCTCCTTTTAAACAAGGGTAATCGTGATACTTGTGCTGAGATAGGCGGATGCAATTCTAGGGATTAACGCCACTAGTAAGCTATAGTTACATTTAGCTCGGTCTATTGTACTGAAGTTGGGAAGTGTTCGAGGAAACATGTGTGCTGTTTTGTAAAATAACATTTACAGGTTTAGGGATTGCAGTCCTATCAAAAGTGAAATAGAATCCCATGTCGACGTGTCCGGATTAAGTAAGTAAAGAAAAGAGCCACGCCAAGTGGAGTTTAAGGAATAAGGTGTTAGTGACCATAATTTTTTGTACATGATTTTTTGGGGTAATCTAATCAGTATTACGCATGTGCCGGTTTACTTTCCCAGAAAAATGTTCGGTACCCATTTAATTTGGGTGAACTCGGAAATCGTCGATTAGGATCGAACCCGACCTCCTGTCCTTTGTAGCCCAGTTCACTAACCACTGAGCTATCGCGGCTTTCACGTGTCGGGATTAGATGCTTTTAAAAGGGCAGTAAAAGAAGGAACTGTTATAACAACAACATTTACGTTTTTAAGAACTTGTATTTTTCCATATCAACATGTGGTTGTAAACAATGGACAATTGACAGAGAAATCGATAAAGGCATTTGAACGGAAGTGCTACAGAAGAATACTCAAAATGGATGGAAAAGAAGAAACATGTGAAAGTTTGCAAGAGTTATACATTCCAGGATACTGGTTGATGAAGAACATAAAAACAAGGAAAGTGAAATGACAATGCGATAAAGGTCACTACATAATGGCTGAAAGAAGGTTATTATGACATATAAAGTTACAGATAAACAAGAGTGAGAGAAAGACCTAGAGAAAAATGGATGCCATGTATGAGATGAGATGAGTCTGATTGCTACAGAAGCTGGGCACTTCGCACAGGACAGAGAAAACTCGTAAGTGGCTGGCATGGGAGCCAAGTACCAACAGGGATAAGCTAGATCAGAGGTCGGCAGCCTACGGCCCGCAGGCCAGAACCGGCCGCCAAACTATTTTGACCGGCCTCTGTGCTTGATTTAAAAAATATAATACACCCCATTTCTTAAACTAAACAAAATAAATAAATAAAAGGTAACACAAAGAAGCACAAACACTAACCCTGTATGCTTTCTATTTATAATTTACTGTTTAATTTTATCCCCTCCCAGTTTTTCTGTCTCACCCATCTCCCTTTTATTCCGCTCTCTTTTCTGTCTTTCACTCGCTTTCAATAATAAGATTTGCACATTACAATCGCGTGTGAGTGTAAATTAGGTAATCTATATATTAGTAGTACCATAGGTTGCTCTGTGTAAGAAATATATTTTGAGACAAGCTGCCATAATATTGACACAAACACAATATTCACTCTAAGCCTCAGCCACAGTCGAAACGAGACCGGAATGTTTTTTTGTCTTCTTTCATATATTAGCTGGTTCCGGTGGCCTACCCCGTCTCGCCAAATGATGTATAGGGAACATGGTGATAGTGACCATTTTTATAGACATTCGGCACATTTTTTTTTTTTGTAATGTTGTCGGTATTACACCCATGCCGCTTTACTTTTCCGGAAAAACTCCGGTACCCAATTAAGGCCGTGTGAACCCGGAAGCCGTCGATCTGGGTCGAACCCGACCACTTGTCCTTTGTAGCCCAGTTCACTAACCACTGAGTTATCGCGGCTCCCTACCAATGTGTCAGGAATTGATATATTATTTATCATTATGAATGGTTTGTGTATTTGTCGCGGGTTGCCTTGTCTGTTTGCTGATCTTCTAAACCGGTACCAAACCATTGTTTACCTAGGTCAACCTGATCGACGCGTAAAGCCATCCGGTTACGTTCAGTCTATTTGCTTCTTAAATCGACCTACGTGACTGATTCAGCTTGGAGAGGTGTTGACTTTAGTGTCAATGTCTTGAGGGGCCTATCCACAACTGGAGTCTCTTAGTCACCCCCTCCTCTCCATTACTTGTTTGGTGTTTCTTTTATGTTGAAGTTGGGAATAGTCTCATTGACCTTTTCAGTTTTCCCGTCGCTGGCGCCGAACAGTCTTTCAGTTTTCCCGTCGCAGCCGCCGAACAGTCTTTCAGTTTTCCCGTCGCAGCTGCCGAACAGTCTTTCAGTTTTCCCGTCGCAGCCGCCGAAGCCTTTCAGTTTTCCCGTCGCAGCCGCCGAACAGTCTTTCAGTTTTCCCGTCGCAGCCGCCGAACAGCCTTTCAGTTTTCCCGTCGCAGCCGCCGAACAGCCTTTCAGTTTTCCCGTCGCAGCCGCCGAACAGCCTTTCAGTTTTCCCGTCGCAGCTGCCGAAGTCTTTCAGTTTTCCCGTCGCAGCTGCCGAAGTCTTTCAATTTTCCTGCCGCAGCCGCCGAACAGTCTTTCAGTTTTCCCGTCGCAGCCGCCGAACAGTCTTTCAGTTTTCCCGTCGCAGCCGCCGAACAGTCTTTCAGTTTTCCCGTCGCAGCCGCCGAACAGTCTTTCAGTTTTCCCAAACGGTGGAAGCAAACTGATCTTCATTAGTAACTTCCGGACGCTCTTTCCCAAACAATTATTTTCATGGCTGATTTTAATAGTTTTTGGATGACAGGTCCGCTCCGGCATACTAGTATTTGGATGACAGGCCCGCTCTGGTATAACAGTATTTGGATGACAGGCCTGCTCTGGTATAACAGTATTTGGATGACAGGCCCGCTCTGGTATAACAGTATTTGGATGACAGGCCCGCTCTGGTATAACAGTATTTGGATGGCAGGCCTGCTCTGGTATAACAGTATTTGGATGACAGGCCTGCTCTGGTATAACAGTATTTGGATGGCAGGCCTGCTCTGGTATAATAGCAATTTGGATGGTAAGCCCACTCCAGCATAATATTATTTGGATGACAGGCCTGCTCTGGTCTAACAGTATTTGGATGGCAAGCCCACTCCAGCATAATAGTATTTGGATGACAGGCCCGCTCTGGTATAACAGTATTTGAATGGCAAGCCCACTCCAGCATAATAGTATTTGGATGACAGGCCTGCTCTGGTCTAACAGTATTTGGATGGCAAGCCCACTCCAGCATAATAGTATTTGGATGACAGGCCTGCTCTGGTCTAACAGTATTTGGATGGCAAGCCCACTCCAGCATAATAGTATTTGGATGACAGGCCTGCTCTGGTATAACAGTATTTGGGTGACAGGCCCGCTCTGGCATAACAGTATTTGGGTGACAGGCCCGCTCTGGCATAGCAGTATTTGGATGACGGGCCCGCTCTGGCATAACAGTATTTGGATGACAGGCCCGCTCTGGTATAACAGTATTTGGATGACAGGCCCGTTCTGGCATAACAGTATTTGGATGACAGGCCCGCTCTGGCATAACAGTATTTGGATGACAGGCCCGCTCTGGCACCAGAATCTTCTTCGTCATTTAAACTCTCATGGAGAATAGGTTTTCAAAAAACATATTCTAAAGCCGTTCTGCTTGTTGTCATTCGTTTAAGACCATTTCATGTCTTCCATGACATCATCTTGATCTCTGGTTTCCATCTGTCGTCTCGAAGAATATTTTGGTATTCCTCTTAGTCTTTTCCCTTGAGATTCCAAAAAAAGCGCCTGTCGTATTTATCCTCTTAGCATCAGAATGAATTTCTTCTTTCTCTTTCTTACTGGTACCGAAATGGTGACGTGGTTATATTATTCGTCGTTCTTGAGCTGCTGGAACTGTCTGAATTAGTGATTTTCCTTTGTTGTTACATGTCTCTGTCACTGCATCTATCCATCTTCTTTTGGGTCTTCCTCTTGGTCTTTTTCCATGCATTCTCGAGAAGAATGCCCTTGATGGTGATTGGTGAGGATTCATTCTGACCAGGTGGCTAAACCATTTAAGTTGTTGTTCTATATATTCTTGGCAGGGTTTTGTTCCTACTATTTTTCTTATGGTTTCATTTGGTATTCTATCTCTTCTTGTGTTGTTTGTTACTTTTCTCAAGCATCGTATGTCACATGTATTGATCTTTCTTAAATCTGATTTAGAAAGGGTCCATGTTTGACTTTCATAGCGCAAAGTTGGTATGAAAATGCTATTTATCATTGTTGTTTAGCTGGCATAGAAATGTTTGGATGTCTTAGCAATGGTGAAAGCTGGTATGTGACAGCATTTGCTTTTTGTATTCTCATAAAAATTTCTCTGTCTAGTTTTCCATCTTCTGTAAACATTGTGCCCAAATACTTGAATTCCTCTACTTGTTTTATTTCTTTATCTTTGATATTAATGTTTAATGCAGAATGAACAAGGAATATTTATTTCATGAGCGTCACCTCTGTTCTCTCGCGTAATTTTTGCTTCTAGCTTTAATGCAATTTTGTTTTCAGTTATTATTATATCGTCTTCTCCTTCTTCTACCTTTCAGCTCCTTGTGGAGCATAGGTCTTCAACAAACACTTTCCAAGTCGTTCTGTTTCTTGCTTTTCTTTTAAGATCATTCCATGTCTTCCCCATCATTTTCATCTCTGCTTCTGTCTGTCTTCTCCAACAATTTCTTGGTCTTCCTCTTTGTCTTTTCCCTTGGGGATTCCAAAAAGGGCCTGTTGTGTAATACTCTCAGTTGGCTTTCGCAGTGTGTCCTATCCAGCGCCATCGTCTTCGCTGTATCTCTTTATCCACTGGTATTTGACTGGTACATTTCCATAATTTGTATGTTAGTGATTTTGTCCTGCCATTTCCATCCTTTTATTCTGCGTAAACATCCATGAATAAAAGTGTGTATCTAATTATTATAGCGTGCCACTTACATATTTCCACTCTCTGTGTGCTGCGATATGAACGGTGTAAACACTGCAAATGATGGTAACATGATTGATATATTCTCTAATGTTTTGACGATTAGTAACTGTAACGATGCAGATCATGTTAGGGATGAACTCATGAAGTTATCGTTAATGCTGTGGCGCCCAGCAAATACTAGTTTGTGTTTTTGTAAATTTGTATCAGTGAAACATGGTTGTGGTATTGGTTTGTTCATATGTGGTTGTGTGAACGTGAAGTGAACGGTTTAAATGAGGCGGGAACATATTGTACTATGATGTTGGCTGTTGGTGGGTTTATTTTTCTCTTTCTTTCTTTCTTTCTTTCTTTCTTTCTTTCTTTCTTTCTTTCTTTCTTTCTTTCTTTCTTTCTTTCTTTCTTTCTTTCTTTCTTTCTTTCTTTCTTTCTTTCTTTCTTTCTTTCTTTCTTTCTTTCTTTCTTTTTTTCGTTCTTTCGTTCTTTCTTTCTTTCTTTCTTTCTTTTCTTTCTTTCCTTTCAGAGTTCTCCCGACGACTACTTCTCTTCATAGTTGGCTCTTCAAAGAACGTAAAGTGAACGTATATACATTGTAGTTAGTGATACTTGCTTATTTCATCCCAAAATATCCGATTTCTGCACGGCCTTTTTTAGTGTCCGGTTGCCTTTCTTACTCGCTCTCCCAGTTTGTTTCCAGGCGCACTGCTAGAAGGTGGAATAGGGTCTTGATCAGCTCTGTTGTTCGCGATCCTGACGTAAACAATGAGCTCTGGGTCGCTATCCATTCTCAGAACAGATGCTGAAGCAAGTTATAATTTATACATGAAAAAAGCAATTCTCTTTGTGCTTACATTTTTGCCAATTCTCTTAATCATTTATAATATAAATTGTTTCAGCACTCATTTTGGACTCAACAGCTAAGACGAATAATTGAGTACTTCTTTGATGTCTTTTAATATGGTGGGAATAACGTTTTAATATGGTGGGAATAACGTTTTAATATGGTGGTAAGAACGTTTTAATATGGTGGGAATAACGTTTTAATATGGTGGGAATAACGTTTTAATATGGTGGGAATAACGTTTTAATATGGTGGTAAGAACGTTTTAATATGGTGGTAAGAACGTTTTAATATGGTGGGAAGAACGTTTTAATATGGTGGGAAGAGCGTTTTAATATGGTGGGAATAACGTTTTAATATGGAGGGGGTAACGTTTTAATATGGTGGTAAGAACGTTTTAATATGGTGGGAAGAACGTTTTAATATGGTGGGGAGAACGTGACGTAATCTGTCTAAAGAAGTACACTTTTCATTTGTTTGTATGAAAGTGCCCCATATGGTTGGCTTTAGCGTGAAGCTCTCTATGAATAGTTTTATTATGTCGATTATGTTGTGAAGTAGAGAACGTGGACGTCAAGTCTAGCAGATCATGCGAGCCTCAGTCCTTAAGTGGGTAACGAGTCAGGTTCTAGCTCTCCTGATTTACTGACAGTTTTCTTGTTGAAACTGATGATTTTAGCCGGAGAAGGGCATGTGTCGTAGATTACTTTACATAACGACACAGCGGCATTACGCCATTGCGACGTCATTTTAATGGCGTATAACGAATGGAAGTTCTTCAAACAACTGATGTCTTAAAACAACTAAAAATGAAAAGAGAACTACTAAACACAATTCAAACAAGGCAAATGCGATTTTTGGGTCATGTTAAAAGACACAACAGCCTACTAAAAGTAATCCTGGAGGGGAAAATACAAGGTAAAAGAGACAGAGGCAGACCAAGACTAATATGGGTGAGTAACATCAAAGATGGACAAATCAGCCTATGACAACCTGCACCATCAAAGCAAGAGACAGGGCAGAATGGCGCTCCATGGTAGCCAACCTTCGATGCGGAGACGGCACTCTATGATGATAACGAATCGAAGTTATCTTTAACGCAAGCATAAATGTTTCACATGACTATTTAAAGAAATAAAAAGAAATAACGAGCCCCGTCACGCCAAGTGGCGTATAGGAAATATGGTGCCAGTGACCATCATTTTTATAGACCTTCAGCACATGATTTTTGGGGTAATGTGGTCGGTATAATGTCCGTGCCGCTTTACATTCTCATAAAAAATCAGGTACGCATTTAAAGCTGGGTGAACCCAGAAGCCGTCGATCAGATCGAACCCGACCTCTTGTCCTGCTTTCTAGTCCAGTTGACTAACCAGTGAGCTATCGCGGCTCCTGTAGTCCAGTTGACTAACCAGTGAGCTATCGCGGCTCCTGTAGTCCAGTTGACTAACCACTGAGCTATCGCGGCTCCTGTAGTCCAGTTGACTAACCACTGAGCTATCGCGGCTCCTGTAGTCCAGTTGACTAACCACTGAGCTATCGCGGCTCCTGTAGTCCAGTTCACTAACCAGTGAGCTATCGCGGCTCCTGTAGTCCAGTTCACTAACCACTGAGCTATCGCGGCTCCTGTAGTCCAGTTGACTAACCACTGAGCTATCGCGGCTCCTGTAGTCCAGTTGACTAACCAGTGAGCTATCGCGGCTCCTGTAGTCCAGTTGACTAACCACTGAGCTATCGCGGCTCCTGTAGTCCAGTTGACTAACCAGTGAGCTATCGCGGCTCCTGTAGTCCAGTTGACTAACCAGTGAGCTATCGCGGCTCCTGTAGTCCAGTTGACTAACCAGTGAGCTATCGCGGCTCCTGTAGTCCAGTTCACTAACCAGTGAGCTATCGCGGCTCCTGTAGTCCAGTTGACTAACCAGTGAGCTATCGCGGCTCCTGTAGTCCAGTTGACTAACCAGTGAGCTATCGCGGCTCCTGTAGTCCAGTTGACTAACCAGTGAGCTATCGCGGCTCCTGTAGTCCAGTTGACTAACCAGTGAGCTATCGCGGCTCCTGTAGTCCAGTTGACTAACCAGTGAGCTATCGCGGCTCCTGTAGTCCAGTTGACTAACCAGTGAGCTATCGCGGCTCCTGTAGTCCAGTTGACTAACCAGTGAGCTATCGCGGCTCCTGTAGTCCAGTTGACTAACCAGTGAGCTATCGCGGCTCCTGTAGTCCAGTTCACTAACCAGTGAGCTATCGCGGCTCCTGTAGTCCAGTTGACTAACCACTGAGCTATCGCGGCTCCTGTAGTCCAGTTGACTAACCAGTGAGCTGTCGCGGCTCCTGTAGTCCAGTTGACTAACCAGTGAGCTATCGCGGCTCCTGTAGTCCAGTTCACTAACCAGTGAGCTATCGCGGCTCCTGTAGTCCAGTTGACTAACCAGTGAGCTATCGCGGCTCCTGTAGTCCAGTTGACTAACCAGTGAGCTATCGCGGCTCCTGTAGTCCAGTTCACTAACCAGTGAGCTATCGCGGCTCCTGTAGTCCAGTTGACTAACCAGTGAGCTGTCGCGGCTCCTGTAGTCCAGTTCACTAACCACTGAGCTATCGCGGCTTCCACTTTTGAACTGTTCTGTTGAATCTTTCCTTCTCGACCTGAACGACACGAAGAGTCATCACAGCAGCAATAGAGAATCCTAGTCTCAGCTTTACGCTGACCCGCATCACGAGAGAGGGTGAACGCACACAGGGATGGTGATGTCCTCTCTCTCTCTCTCTCTCTCTCTCTCTCTCTCTCTCTCTCTCTCTCTTGTCGCTATTTCTTTCTATTCTTATACTTGTCTTTTACACAGCAGTGTTCATGATTTCAATCCAACGCTCTCCGATTGACTTCTACGTCCGATCGGCAAACCACGAGCTCATTCCGCTCGTCGACCCGCAACTTAAAACATCTCTTTCCCTACGTTTCGCCGCACTGTGCGCTACGCCGATTTCGGCCACGTACGTTTCACCGCATAGTGCGTCACGCTCAATTTGATCAATGTAAACTATCATCAGACCATTTTCTAGTATATGTCTTGTATCATCTTGATAATGGTGAAATATAATTCTTTGCTCAATTATCTAAAAATGCATATATAATGTTATATGTTAGATAAATATAAATATGTAGATTGATTCTTAAAACCATGAAAAAATTGGTCTCTGAAATCACTTCTGTTGCATAGATAAAATGGTTCCGTACGGAAAGAGATATAGGATAAAACTGGTAATTATAATCTTATATAACTAGAGAAAATACATTTACTATATATCGTTACCTGATTTATATGCTTAGTGAACAGTGTGTAATGATACAGTCGATGCATACAAGTATGCAGAAGGAATGATTGTTCATTAAATCGAATGTCCCACTGAAAGCGTATGTGTGTTTATACATGGTTAAAAATGGTGAGAAAAACAGACAGAGAACAAATATAGGATGTCTCACTTGCTACCGAACGACACATTTCGTTAATGGTTTCACTACCACTAAACGAACTTAAGGACGGAAAGAGACCAAAGCGCAGACCACTGCTCATATATAGGAATGTCTGTAGGACTTCTTTGAGGGAATTCTCTTTCAGTGAAAGTAATTGTTCAAATCTGGCTGCAAATTGCAGCACACGGAGAACAAAAATAAAAAAAAATGGCACATTAACTCTCAAGGCAGTGCTGATATCAAATTCAGAAGACAAAAGGTGCAAGAGAGACGAGGACAGACACCACGAATACTGTTTGTTCTGCGGATGGATCTATCTGTCCAATATTGACAGATTTAGCCACAAAAGATGCTGTTCAGCAAAGCAGCATCCAGCATAAGACACTAATATTTTAACCAAACCACCGACTTATCATGATTGCCACCAACCGTCTGTCAAGATGAAAGGGACCATACTGATCACTAAACACTCATCCAGTGTCCCAGCCAATCTATCATGTGTGAACTCACAGGTATTGTACACTAGCACTCACGAACAACAACCGTATTGTGTAATCACCTTCAGCTAAATTTCAGGGATCAGCAATGAGGCACGTCAGGCAGGCGATTCTCAATAATTACTTGCCAGTTACAATCACACACATACACATTTATTTTCATTACCCACACAATGACCGCACTCATGTTCACATATCGTTGCAACGTGTTCAATTCGTGTTAGTAATGTTGAGGACACTCTGGGTTTCCTAGGGAGTGGGACAGAATGAAGTAACACGCATGGAGTGAGTGGTTACCATCTTGGTCATTTAGGAGTTCACATCAATAAAAGAACTGACAGGTTTAAGAGAACTACTTGGCCGTGCGTTAGATATCGATTATTACACGTCGTTTATATCTGACAGAGTTATCACACTTTGCTGTCAAAAGGAGGAAGCCACGTGATTTAAGAGTGCCCCCGAACTGGGACACAGCTGACACTGAACAGTGGCCTAGTATTTTGTGTGTGATTACTGAGACGAGGGTTTGGTCGGTCTAATGCAGGGGTTACCAACCTATGGAGATACAGACACAACACCGATGAAAACTGCGAGAGACTTACATGCATAACATGAGCAGGAATATGTCAGTTGGTCATATCTGAACTACTAGTGTGAGGACCAGTGAACAAGAGCTGATCAAGATCCAACTCCACATATTAGTGGTGAGTCTGGAGATCGACTAATGAGTCTGGTCTACTGAGTAGGGATTGAAACGGGGAAGGCAAGACTGGTACACAAAATATGCAATGCAGGAGTCGGATGTTTGCGTAGCTACGATAATTTTACTTTTTTAAGGGTCGACAAAGAATATAATAAATAAAGGAGGCTGTAGAAATGTGGTTTTACGGAAAAATATTGAGAATACCATGGACAGCTAAGAAGAGTAATGTTATGAAAGAGGCCGAAGCAAAATGAGAGCTAATTTTCAAAATTATGGAGAAACAATCATAATTTTTTGGCAATGCAATGAGAAGGTAACAGCTGGAATATATTGTGACAACTGGAACAGCTGGAATATATTGTGACAACTGGAACAGCTGGAATATATTGTGACAACTGGAACAGCTGGAATATATTGTGACAACTGGAAAAATTGAGGGACGAAGAGATTGAGGGAAGCAAAGAGAAAAGATACCAGACAGCTTAATAGAAATGGTTTGGCAGAAGGTCAACAACAGAAATGATAAATGACTGTCGAGATCGAAAGTTGTGGAGAAACATGATCACCTACTCCAGCAGGCATTGTACTTGATGATAATGAAAGAAAATAAGTATTCATCAGGACGAGCACAGGAGTACATAAAGTTAAGCAGCACAACATAGCATACAGTAATACACAATCATATGACTCGATTATCCGGATCTGGCATCTAGTTATCATTAACAGTTGGTATTTGCCCTAAATATACAATAAATATAAGTTAATATAAGAAATAGGGAAAATAAATTTAACAAAGAGCACGAAGTTTTGCGAAAACTTTGAAGTTGACAGTGTCCAAGATTGCTAATCTGTGATATGATTGATGTAAGCTTTCTGGTCTTGACCGAAGAATGTTATTGTAAAATTATAGACATCTCTTACTGAGACCTCTTACTGAGACCTCTTACTGAGACCTCTTACTGAGACCTCTTACTGAGACCTCTTACTGAGATCTCTTACTGAAATCTCTTACTTAGACCTCTTACTGAGATCTCTTACTGAAATCTCTTACTTAGACCTCTTATTGAGATCTCTTACTGAAATCTCTTACTTAGACCTCTTACTGAGATCTCTTACTGAAATCTCTTACTTAATGCCTTAATCATAAGTATCCTTCTGTGTGGCAGCGAATTATGAACAACTGATGCAAACCATGAGAGAAGGCTAAATACATTCCGTTTGCGATGTCTGTGCCGTTTTGATATCACCTGGAAGGACAAAGTGACAAACGTGGAGGTCATGACTCGCATAGGCCTGCCGAAAATCTACACGCTGCTCAAACAACTTAGGTTACGCTGGCTTGGCCACGTACACCGTATGAAAGATGGCCGCATTCCAAAAGATATACTCTATGGACAACTAGCAGATTGTAAAAAAAAAACAAAACAAAAAAAAACTAGGGGGAGCTCAAAACTTCGATTAATAGACGTGTGTAACCGTAACATGAAGACTCTGAACATAGACCCAGCTGCCTTGGAAGAAATAGCCACAGACCGCAAGCTATGCAAACACACTCTAAAGCTCCAACTCAAGCAAGAAGCAGACAAATTCATAGCTAGAGAATACACGGCGAAACATAAGGAGAAAATAACAGTTCCAAGGGGCGCTGAAAAATCTATAATCAATTATGACCAACGGAGGCTACTAATTTGCTGAGATCGTATTACTAATGGAAGCGTTCGCAAACGGATATAACAAGCAATTGAATTAAATGATGATCTTGCAACTATTATAAAGTAGCTCAAAATGAAATGGTTTAAACACGTATGTAGATAGTTTGACCTGTCAAATATCGTTATGTCGATGCACGAAATTAAATATTTTTAAGCTGCTAGTGACGTATTGAGTTGTACATATAAGTTTATATTTATATATGTATCTCGAATATATCGAATTGAGATGAACGAGAAGGGGATGTAGGCTGAGAAAGAAATGGGAAGATAACATCAAAGAATGGACAGACCTTAATTTATAGAATGACGAAGAAGAGATCGTAACTCAACAAGACTCGGAAGAGATTGAATATAAACAAAAAGAAATCGAAATTGTCTGTAGCGTCTCACTTGGAGGCAGTTCAAGTTCTCAAAACAACATTTAGTTGGCTTGGAGGACGGGAACATTCTGTTCCAGCACATCTACTACAGATGTTGGAGGACGGGAACAATCTGACCCAGCACATCTGTTACAGCTGAAACGAATCCATGATTTTAATTCCTACAAAACGTGAGAAAAAATACTGTCAACGTCAACAAATGTCATTTGAAATATATTCTAATTCAATCCAAGATTTGAACATACAACTTCTTATAATTGTTATTCTATACTTGAAATATGCACATTCCTAAGTACATGTAGACGTCAGATTTCAATACTGTTTTCTACATTCACATCAAAACTCTTAAAAAAAGATTTAACAAAAAACCAGATTATTTTATTGCATGTTGATGTATTTAGAGATCCTGGTAATTTATCATTCAAACTACACCCGGTCACACAGTAACAGTTAGTCGCGATAGTCGCATTTTCTCTCTCTCTCTCTCTCTCTCTCTCTCTCTCTATATATATATATATATATATATATATATATATATATATACACATATATATATATATGTAAACTATATACGTATACGTATATGCATATACACACACACACACTCATATACATATACTGTATATATGCGTGTGTGTATGGGTTTAGATTTGTGCATACACATATTTATTAATTTGTGAACTTAACTTATATGTATAACTCAATACGTCACTAGCAGCTTAAAAATATTTAATTTCGTGCATATGGTATGTACATCAAAGCTGTTTAGCTGCGCGGAATATTGCGCAGTCAACATAAAACATTTTTAACGATCATCTAAAGCATAGAGGTAAAACCATGTCTTTCTTCTAAAACCCTTTATATGCTAGTTGTGTTTATTCTTCTCATACATTGCGCCTTGCCCCAATGTACGTGTCTAGCTGTATTTTAAGCGGTCTGATCATAAAGTGCCGTCTCCTCATTGAAGGTTGGCTACCATGGAACGCCATTCCGCTCTGCTGTCTCTTACTTTGATGGTGCAGGTTGTCATAGACTGACTGGTCCAACTATTGATGTTGCTCGTCAATGTTAGTCTTCCTCTGTCTCTTTCACCTTGTATTTTCCCTTCCAAGATTACTTTTATTAGGCTGTTGTGTCTTTTAACATCACACAAAACTCTCGTCTTGTTTGAATTGTGTTTGGCAGTTCTATTTTAATTTTTAATTGTTTTAAGATTTCATCATTTATTTTCTTTTCTTTCCATCCAATTTTACCTATTCTTCTATAAATCCACATTTCAAAGGATTCAATTTTCTATTCTGTTTTCTTGTCTAATTTCCATGTTTTTGCACAATATAGGAATACTAAGAACATATAACATTTTGCTATTTTTAGTTTTAGTCCTGGTGTTATTTGTTTTGGTGTTAGCATATTTTTTCAGTGCATTAAAACTACTTTTTGCCATTCCTATTCTTTTCTTTTTTTTCAGTTGTACATTTTCCATCACTGGTTATAGTATGTCCAAGGTAGTTGTAGCTCTGAACTGTCTCCAGGTCTATTCCTTCAACTTTGATATCCATTTGTAGGTATTTTAGTATTATCTTTTTTATGATCGTAGTTTTTGTCTTTTTGATATTCATATCCAATGGTCTTATAGCTGATAATTGAGTCGACCACTACTTTAGAAATTAATAGAAATAAACTCAATTTTCCTCCTTTCAAACTCATTGTTGTTCAACCATTTCTCCCCCGAGGTATCAAACTATATGGTATTGTCGGTATGTTCTATGTAAGGTCACTATCAAACAATGTGGTATTGTCGGTATGTTCTATGTAAGGTCACTATCAAACAATGTGGTATTGTCGGTATGTTCTATGTAAGGTCACTATCAAACTATATGGTATTGTCGGTTTGTTCTATGTCAGGTCACTATCAAACAATGTGGTATTGTCGGTATGTTCTATGTAGGTCACTATCAAACTATGTGGTATTGTCGGTATGTTCTATGTAAGGTCACTATCAAACTATATGGTATTGTCGGTATGTTCTATGTAAGGTCACTATCAAACAATATGGTATTGTCGGTATGTTCTATGTAAGGTCACTATCAAACTATATTGTATTGTCGGTATGTTCTATGTCAGGACACTATCAAACAATGTGGTATTGCCAGTATGTTCTATGTAAGGTCACTATCAAACAATGTGGTATTGTCAGTATGTTCTATGTAAGGTCACTATCAAACAATGTGGTATTGTCGGTATGTTCTATGTAAGGTCACTATCAAACTATATGGTATTGTCGGTATGTTCTATGTAAGGTCACTATCAAACAATATGGTATTGTCAGTATGTTCTATGTAAGGTCACTATCAAACAATATGGTATTGTCGGTATGTTCTATGTAAGGTCACTATCAAACAATATGGTATTGTCAGTATGTTCTATGCAAGGTCACTATCAAACTATATGGTATTGTCAATATGTTCTATGTAAGATCACTATCAAACAATATGGTATTGTCAGTATGTTCTACGTAAGGCCACTATCATACTATATGGTATTGTCGGTATGTTCTACGTAAGGCCACTATCAAACTATATGATATTGTCAGTATGTTCTACGTAAGGCTACTGTCAAATAATATGGTATTGTCAGTATGTTCTGCGTAAGGCCACTATCAAACAATATGGTATTGTCAGTATGTTCTACGTAAGGCCACTATCAAACAATATGATATTGTCAGTATGTTCTACGTAAGGCCACTATCAAACTATATGGTATTGTCAGTATGTTCTACGTAAGGCCACTATCATACTATATGGTATTGTCAGTATGTTCTACGTAAGGCCACTATCAAACTATATGGTATTGTCGGTATGTTCTACGTAAGGCCACTATCAAACAATATGATATTGTCAGTATGTTCTACGTAAGGCCACTATCAAACAATATGGTATTGTCAGTATGTTCTGCGTAAGGCCACTATCAAACAATATGGTATTGTCAGTATGTTCTGCGTAAGGCCACTATCAAACAATATGATATTGTCAGTATGTTCTACGTAAGGCCACTATCAAACTATATGATATTGTCAGTATGTTCTACGTAAGGCTACTATCAAATAATATGGTATTGTCAGTATGTTCTTCGTAAGGCCACTATCAAACAATATGGTATTGTCAGTATGTTCTGCGTAAGGCCACTATCAAACAATATGGTATTGTCAGTATGTTCTACGTAAGGCCACTATCAAACAATATGGTATTGTCAGTATGTTCTACGTAAGGCCACTATCAAACAATATGATATTGTCAGTATGTTCTATGTAAGGTCACTATCAAACAATATGGTATTGTTAGTATGTTCTACGTAAGGCCACTATCAGACAATATGGTATTGTCAATATGTTCTATGTAAGGTCACTATCAAACAATATGACATTGTCAGTATGTTCTACGTAAGGCCACTATCAGACAATATGGTATTGTCAGTATGTTCTGCGTAAGGCCACTATCAAACAATATGGTATTGTCAATATGTTCTATGTAAGGTCACTATCAAACAATATTGTATTGTCAATATGTTCTATGTAAGGTCACTATCAGACAATATGGTATTGTCAGTATGTTCTACGTAAGGCCACTATCAAACAATATGGTATTGTCAGTATGTTCTACGTAAGGCCACTATCAAACAATATTGTATTGTCAGTATGTTCTACGTAAGGCTACTACCAACCCTAATAGTGTCCATGCACACCATGATCTCATTCCTAATTTTACATGAAGGACTCAGAACAGCGCACGAGCTTCGAAGTATCAGCGGATACCTTTTTGGGTAAATTGAAGAATGCTGTTTATTTAATACTTATATAGCAGTATACGTTTTACTTGTTTTCAGCATTTGTTGTGACAATCTGCTCTTTCAGATTGTTAACTGCCTGGGTTTCCTGTACGCGCTCAGCTTGGAAACTGTGCCGTTTTATTGTCTGTGTTTCATTGGACCGGGTCTTTTATTCTGTGTACACTTTTAGACATCGTTTTAATAAGTTTGTATAGTCGGTCTTACTAAGGTTATATCTTCTATGTATACTTTAACACTACTAAACAAAGTAATGGTCGTATCGAAGAAACAATCATCACCATCATGAAGCATAAAATAAACAGGACAAATCTGAAACAAGTGCAACGCGTCAAATACTTGGACACATAAATTAACATTAGATGTAAAATGCACCACAGAAATAAAAAAGCAGAATAGGTTGGGCCAAAATAGCATTTCAGAAAAGGAAAAATATCTTATACAAGAAATCTATGTCAATAGAAGTGAGAAAGAGAGTTCATCGGTGCTATACAAAGCCAATTTTAAAATAAGGAAGCGAATCATGGACAGTAGACAAATAAATGAAAAGTCGATTAGAAGACACAGAGATGGGATTTCTCATAAGAATGTTGAAAATTCGATGGACAGCTAAATAGTACAATGAGGAAATTCTCAAAGAGGCCAACGCAAAAAGGGAGCTCCTAAGAAATATCAGAAAGAAACAATCGTCATATTTCAGGGAAAACATGAGAAGAGGAAAGTTGAAATACTTGGATACAAGTGGAAAAATATATACACACACAGAGAGAGAGAGAGAGAGAGAGAGAGAGAGAGAGAGAGATATCACGGATGACAAAGAGAGAAGATATTGGACAGCTTGGTGTCATGGCATGGCAAACAGTCAACAACAGAGTTGATACGATGCACGGTGGATAGAAGATTGTAGAATGACATAATCGCCTACGTCAGCCAGTACGGCACATGGTGATGATGCATACTTTTAGACGTCAGTCTAGTTCACTTATTTTGTGTACAGTTTTATACGTCAGTCAAGTTCACTTATTTTGTGTACAGTTTTAGACGTCAGTCTAGTTCACTTATTTTGTGTACAGTTTTAGACGTCAGTCAAGTTCACTTATTTTGTGTACAGTTTTAGACGTCAGTCAAGTTCACTTATTTTGTGTACAGTTTTAGACGTCAGTCAAGTTCACTTATTTTGTGTACAGTTTTAGACATCAGTCAAGTTCACTTATTTTGTGTACAGTTTTAGACGTCAGTCAAGTTCACTTATTTTGTGTACAGTTTTAGACGTCAGTCAAGTTCACTTATTTTGTGTACAGTTTTAGACGTCAGTCTTAATATTTAATAAGTCCCCATGGTCTGTGTACACTTTAAAACACCAGTCTTAATAGTGTCAAAGAAAAAAGTCCTGGACGGTGACATCACAATACATTTCGTCCATATATAAAAAGTAAAAGTAAAGTACTCCCCGTCACGCCAAGTGGCGTATAGGGAAATATGGTGTTAGTGACCCTATATTTTACAGACCTTCAGCACATGATTTTTGGGGTAATGTGGTCGGTATTACGCCCGTGCTGTTTTACTTTCCCAGAAAAAATCCGGTACCCATTTAAGGCTGGGTGAACCCGGAGCCGTCGGTTGGGATCGAACCCTACCCCTTGTCCGTAGTAGTCCAGTTCACTAACCACTGAGCTATCGCGGCTCCCACTAATTTTTAGGGAATTAGTAAAACCCAGGTGTCCTCGCCAGGGTACGAACCCCGGCTGTTGCCGTGGTAAGCCAACCGCCTATCGATTGCGCTAACCGGACACCCTCGTCCATATATAACACTGATAATAGCCATAAGAACCTTTCTCTGTTTGTCAGATGTTGGTCACCGCTGTAGCAGATGTTGGTCATCGCTGTAGCAGATGTTGGTCATCGCTGTAGCAGATATTTGCCATATGTTGGTCATCGCTGTAGCAGATGTTGGTCATCGCTGTAGCAGATGTTTGCCAGATGTTGGTCATCGCTGTAGCAGATGTTTGCCATATGTTGGTCACCGCTGTAGCAGATGTTTGCCATGTGTTGGTCACCGCTGTAGCAGATGTTTGCCAGATGTTGGTCATCGCTGTAGCAGATGTTGGTCATCGCTGTAGCAGATGTTGGTCATCGCTGTAGCAGATGTTGGTCATCGCTGTAGCAGATGTTGGTCATCGCTGTAGCAGATGTTGGTCATCGCTGTAGTAGATGTTGGTCATCGCTGTAGCAGACGTTGGTCATCGCTGTAGCAGATGTTGGTCATCGCTGTAGCAGATGTTGGTCATCGCTGTAGCAGATGTTGGTCATCGCTGTAGCAGATGTCGGTCATCGCTGTAGCAGATGTTTGCCATATGGTTGTTATCGATTTAGCAAATATATGTCATATGCTGGTCATCGCTGTAGCAGATTTTTATCATATGCTGGTTATCGCTGAAGCAGATATTTATGATATGTTGGTCATCGCTGAAACAGATGTTTGTCATATGTTGGTCATTGCTAAAACATAAAACAAAGAAAAAAAAGTAAAGTGTCTCCATATTGGTCATCGCTGTAGCAATTTGTTCATATGTTGATCGTCGCTGTAGCAGATTTTTTCATATGTTGATCGTCGCTGTAGCAGATTTTTTCATATGTTGATCGTTTATGTAGCAGATTTTTTCATATGTTGATCGTTTATGTAGCAGATTTTTTCATATGTTGATCGTCGCTGTAGCAGATTTTTTTCATATGTTGATCGTCGCTGTAGCAGATTTTTTCATATGTTGATCGTCGCTGTAGCAGATGTATGCCATATGTTGATCGTTGCTGGAGCAGATGTATATGTTGATAGTATGTCATATGTTGGTCATCGCTGTAGCAGATGTTTGTCAGTCAATTTGCTTTTCCCACAGTCACATTCACTAGAGGGGGACTGGTTGGTCTCGAGGCAAGGCGCCGGCCTCGAGACAGAGAGGTTGTGAGTTCTCAAATCCCGGCTTCACAAGTTGGGTTTTTTATTTGTGATTTCTCTCTGCGAAAACCACCCCTGTCTCAGCAGCGAGGCCCGGCTTTAAACGTCAATTATTCATCGGCGGAAAAAAAAAAATGAGTACGTCGGAAGTCGGAGTTATCTGCCTGTGCGGCGAGGAACTCCTGTGCACACGGTTGCCAGACAAGAACAGATTAACACGCAAAATTCAGTTCCTAGTCTCTAGGGACTTCGCCATAGGTGAAAGATGGTGAACGAAGAAAGAAAAAAATAATAACATTCATCAGAGACCATCAGTTTTAGTTGAAAAATAATGAATGCTCCCTTCTGCCACATCCAGCTTTGACCTTCAAGATTGTTTCTTGTTCTTTTCCTGAGCTGGTAGCTGGTGGACCCGAGGCCAGGAGTTGACTGACAACAAAAGTCGATCTTGTTATGCGAACCTGGAACACGGGATGATCTCCCTGAACGTCACAAAAATTCATTAAAATAAACAACCTGGCAGAAATGTGGCGTGCAGGGTCGAGAGGTGCAGATAACGCTGCCATTATGTAAACGTTGATGGTTACAGTTAACATGTAAATAAATATTTTTTTTTTCCTTTGAGCTTTTTATTTTCGGGGAAATATTAGCAATGTCAGTTTGTAAACGTCTTCATAGAACATCAATCATCATCATCATCATGTGCCGTACCGGTTGGCGTTGGCGATCATGTCCTTCCACAATCTTCTATCCACAGTGCATCGAATGAGTTCTATTGTTGACTGTTTTCCATGCCATGACACCAAGCTATCCAGTATTTTCTCTCTTTATCGTCCGCGATCTCTCTTTCCTTTTATTTTGCCAGTTGTAACCAAGTATTCCAACTTTCCTCTTCTCATGATGTGCCCAACAAATGTTGATTGCTTCTTTCTGACGTTTTTTAAGAGCTCCCTTTTTGTAAACTTTCTCATTGGTCTTTTTAGCTGTCCAGGGAACTTTCAACATTCTTCTGAGAAATCCCATCTCTGTGGCCTCTAATCAGAACATCAATGAACGATAGAAATGTAACGTAATGTTTATGAGCGTTTTGTTTCTGCTATGGTTTAGTTTATTTGTTTGCTATTTACATTATACTTATTCCATTATGAATACTGGATAGTTTGGTGTCATGGCATGGAAAGTGGGACTGGTTGGTCTCGAGGCAAGATGCCGGCCTCGAGACAGAGAGGTTGTGGGTTCAAATCCTGACTACATCGGTTAGAAATTTTGTTTATGATTTCTCTCTGTGGCAACCACCCTTGGTCTCAGCAGCGAGGCCCATCTTGAAACGTCAATTACTCATCGACGGGAAAAATATGAGTACCTCCGAAGTCGGAGTTATCTGCCTGTGCGGCGAGGAACCCCTGTGCACACTGTTGCCAGGGAAAAAACGGATTAACACGCAAAATTCAGTTCCTAGTCTCTAGGGAATTCGTCAGAGGTAAAAGCTGGCGAACGAAAAAAAAATGGCATGGAAAACAGTCAACAACAGAACTGATACGATGCACTGTAGATAGAAGATTGTGGAAGGACATGATCGCCTACGCCAACCGGTATGGCACATGATGATGATGTATATTATACTTTGAGAAAAACATTTTTTCTTCAAATTGACGATTCATTTCACTCAAAAATGTTGTTTTATATTAAAAACGTACAACGGTTTTATGTGAGTGAATTTCCAGTTTACGTTAGTCCGATTCGTCTTTTCCTAATTTTAAAAGGTTTATTTAAGCGGACGTGATTTCGTTGTGTTTCTGGTTGACGCGTTACGTTATGTTTAGTTCCAAGAAACTCACTTTCAGCGGTCCATTTTAATATCTGTTCGTCTCGTTAGATATAGGCCAAAATAGTTGCTGCTTCTAGAGTGTGGGGGGATAAGGCGCTCAGCGAATCATATAGTGCATGCTATAGATAGGTAAACCAGAGCTATCCAGATTATAGGAGCCAGTAGTGGGGTGTGATATGAAATCCAAAGTATGGTGTCAGCTTTACAAGGAAGGAACACAACACAATATTGTTGTCCATCTTTTGATGTTACTCGTCCATGTTAGTCTTGGTCTGCCAGTTTTACCTTGTATTTTCCCCTCCGATATTACTTTTAGTAGGCTGTTGTAAAGTTTAGTGACAAACGATAATTCTCAAACAGCAGAGATAGAATCAAGATGCAAGAAATCTTGTCAAATCATTGGACAGTGGCTTTCTTCAGAATACAGGGACGACGACAACAAACGATGAAGCTACCAGCTTTACTGCAGCATTGCAATTATTTGCCTGTTCCATATCCAGATTATACTCCGCCTCGTTGCGGTGCCCCTAGGAACATACCAACCAATCTAATCAGGCCACATAAGTAGGGATCGAGAGGGAAAGCAACTCGTTACTGAAAAATGTCATGTTGAAGTCGGATGTGTTGGGCCGAAAGGCATATAAATATATATTAGGCGTTTGTATATGTTTTTATATCCTTTGGCGTCTTCACAGACTGTTGGTAGCAAACAATCATGATAAGTCAGTAGTTTAACGTGGATAGAACTGACATTTATGTTTGCTTGCTATGCCTGGGCCAATAATATGGAGATCGTGATTTACCCAAAACGCACTTACCCCCCCCCCCCCCCCCCCCCCGTCTCCTCTTTGAAGCATCCCAAGGAGGGACTACGTCCTTACGTTTGGAAACAAAGTTGAGTTGCAGTAGATGCCAGAAGATGGATAATACATAACCTACTGCCTTAGGGTCCCTCCCTCCGGATTTTCTGTTTTGGTTTACTCACGCAGCCTTCAACTTTTTCCGAGTCTTCTCACAATTGCAAATCTCCACAGAACGCATAAACTCACACTTAAACGTCCTTGTAAGGGCTGATAACTAAGAGGTTTAACTATTCCTTTAGTCATCGCGTGACCGCAAGGAAGCAAGATCATGTATTGAGGATCCCTTCCAGCCATTGTGACGTGTCCAATACTGCAGACGTTGCGTAACACTAGACCTAAGATAATATGTCATGGGACTGTCTGATTCTTCTTCTTTCCTTCTTCATCTGCCTTTCAGCGTCGAGGGGAGATATAATTTGCGGTCTTTTGCTCTTTTGTTCGCCTCTGCTGCTGTTATGTTTTCTAGTGTTTCTAATATTCCATCGACCCATCTTTTTCGTGTTTGATCCTTGGGTCTGGTTCTCTCACAACGTTTGTTGAAGGTTCGTTGTGTTGTGTTTTGATCTTTCTGCCTTGTCACGTGGCCAAACCCTTTTTTCTTTTGTTTCCTTATATATTCTATGGCGGGGGCTATTCCTAGCTTTTTTCTCAGTTCTTCATTTTTGATCTTATCTCTCAGACTGTTTCTTGTCATTCGTCTAACACATTTCATCTCTGTAGAGGTTATTTTTTCTTATTTTTCTTGCATATAGGGTCCAGGTCTGGCATTGGTAGCACAACGGTGGGATGAAGATTGTATTGTATAGTGCTCGTTTTGCCTCCAGAGTTATTTCATTGTTGGACAATAGTGGTGATAACTGTCCAATGATTTAACAAGCTTTGTTGCATCTTGATTCTATCTCTGCTGTTTGAGAATTATCATTTGTCACTAAACTTTCTAGGTATTTGAATTCCTCTACTTGTTTTAGTTGCCTGCCTTCTATAGTTATGTTGATGCTCTGTTTATTTTTGGCGACGGTCTGATTGGTTGAGCGAATACTTTTACGGCATAGTGAGCCATATGAAGAAACTACCTATGTTGTGTCAGGTTCTTCATCATTCACATATACCATTTGTAAAGTTCATGCCTTCTGTACTGACCCTGCCCAGCACGTATTTGATATTTGATATTTGATATTTGATATTTGATATTTGATATTTGATATTTGATATTTGATATTTGATATTTGATATTTGATATTTGATATTTGATATTTGATATTTGATATTTGATATTTGATATTTGATATTTATTTGATATTTGATATTTGATATTTGATATTTGATATTTGATATTTGATATTTGATATTTGATATTTGATATTTTACTTACATTGTCATCACCTTTCTTGTCTATCTTGGAATTGCCTCCCATTACAGCTATGTTAATGTTTTCTCTTTTCTGCGGAGGCGACGTACAGCGTCTGCAACAGTCATTCCTAGCTGATCTGTGATATCTTTCACCCACGGTTTTCTAGGTCTTCATCTCTATCATTTACCTAGAACTATAAACGCCCCCCCCCCCTTATATTGTCTGGACCATTAAATACACGACCAAATTCTTTTCTTTTCTTTGTTTTGACGTTCTTCTTTAACAACCAGTCTTCTGACATTCTAAGTTCTTGCAAAATTGACAAGTTGTTTTTTTTTACAATCCATGCCTTTCTGGTTAGTATCCTGTAATACTTGCATCCAAAGACACTTGTGTATTGATCAGTAAATCTGTCGTTTAACATTAGGTTACCTATGACATAATACGGCCTTTTAAACAATAGAAGCTTTGTTGTTATTTAATTTCCTTTGATATATGTAGCTTGTTTGTGATAGCAATGTGCAGGCTTCGTTCAATCTATTGATAGTCTTTCCATTATTTTGTTATAAATGAGTCTATTCAAAACCTTTCCAATATTGTTTTTCTTTAATTACATGTATCAGTTTTTATATTTGGTTTATATGTTGCAAAAACCGTTGTTCTTCCTTCTTTGACATAGGGGGGGGGGGGCTGCTTTTCACTGTTACGTTGAACTGATGTTATCAATTGCTCAGTGCCACTCGTTGAGGTGGATAAATGCTGTATCATCAACGCAACCTATTTCTGCTAGTTCGTGATGTCCAGTCGCTACTGACAATTCGTGGTTCGCTACTGACAATTCGTGGTTCGCTCCTGACAAGTCGTGGTTCGCTACTGACAATTCGTGGTTCGCTCCTGACAAGTCGTGGTTCGCTACTGACAAGTTGTGGTTCGCTACTGATAAGTTGTGGTTCGCTACTGATAAGTTGTGGTTCGCTACTGACAAGTTGTGGTTCGCTACTGACAAGTTGTGGTTCGCTACTGACAAGTTGTGGTTCGCTACTGACAATAACCGTTATGATTTAATTCTCAGATAAGACATATTTTATTTCTGACCAACTCAGCTTCTATGATTACCCATGGGTAAAAGGAAAGAATATTCGACTGTAAAAGTTTATTGAAATCGGATACACTCGGCCGAAAGTCACATATACAGCTGCTATCAATAAAGGACAACATAACGCAATTCTCACTCTGCGCTTATCAGCTACAGGACAAATATCAATAGTAACATTACATACACTGTTCTACATCATGTAATCATAACATGCCACAGCATGATATAAAAACTTGCGGTGCGGCGCAGAGCAGCATGATATCAAATTAGGAGTATCCAGTTATCGTTCCCCTGCTGTTGGAGTGTCATGTGTAGGGCTTCCACGTCGCTTGCGCTGACTTTTTCTTGGAGCCTGACCTAGTGACCTCTACCCAGATGACTTTAGGTGTTTCCACGTGAAAATCGAGCTTTCCCTTCGCTTCTACATCAGTAGCTTTGTATCAGGTCGATTAAATTGATTATGGAGGCGAAGGCGCACCTCCCAGCACCAGAGCTGGAAGTTGTCAGCGACCCACAGCTGATGGCTTGCGCCAGGATCGGTGAACCAGAACCATCCAGACCCTGCTCCAACTCTCCGCGGTGCCTCTAGTAACAGACTAACCTGTCTAGTCTGGCCAAGCTAGCAGGGATAGAAGAGGGAAGACAACCCGGTACACAAAAATGTCGTGCTGAAGTCGGATGTGTTGGGCTGAAAGTCGCACATATCACAGTTATACTGCAAACCACAACACAACGCAAACACGCCCACTTAACGTCCTTTTAAGAGCGGAATATGAAGAGGAATATTCTACTGTGCCAGAATACTCTAGAATACTTTAGTCATCGGGCGAACGCAAGCAAGCAAATTGGTTATATATATATTATATTAAGACTGAAAATAAGTTACAAGAAATGTTAGACATTATAGTGAAGGATAGCAAAAATAAAGGACTCGGCCTTAATAGCAAAAGGAGCCGCAAGAGCTCAGTGGTTAGTGAACTGGACTACAAAGGACAAGGGTAGGGTTCGATCCCAACCGACGGCTTCCGGGTTCACCCAGCTTTAAATGGGTACCGGATTTTTATGGAAAAGTGAAGCAGCACGGGCGTAATACCGACCACATTACCCCAAAAATCACGTGCTGAAGGTCTGTAAAATGTATGGTCACTAACACCATATTCCCTATACGCCACTTGGCGTGACGGGGGTTCTTTACTTTTTTGTTATATTTCTGTCTGTATTTTTTTCTATACAGTTGTTTATAAATTCTTTTGTCATTTCCGACCACGCAATTCTCTTAAATTTTCTATTATATTTTCTCCTTGTTTCTCTCTTATCTCTTCTTCCCTTTATTTTTTCGACCTATTTTTCACAGCATGTTGCAACTTTCTCGTTACAACTCAAAGTTATCATTCTTTCCTCGTAAAGTAAAGTACCCCCGTCACGCCAAGTGGCGTATAGGGAAATATGGTGTTAGTGACCCTATATTTTACAGACCTTCAGCACATGAATTTTGGGGTAATGTGGTCGGTATTACGCCCGTGCTGCTTTACTTTCCCAGAAAAAAAATCCGGTACCCATTTAAGGCTGGGTGAACCCGGAAGCCGTCGGTTGGGATCTAACCCTACCCCTTGTCATTTGTAGTCCAGTTCACTAACCACTGAGCTATCACGGCTCCCTTCCTCCGAAAGTTGATCAATTTTAATTTTCTTCAGGCAACTTTTACAACCTAGATCAAATTGTTCATTATATTGTCATCGTTAGCCTGTAAAACCACATTTCTGTGACTTCCAAAGATGTTCTTGTCTAGTGATCGATTATCAAGGATTCACTTTCAGAACTGACACTCCTTTGTCCCCATTGTTAAAGATTGGTTACGTATTTAATATTCACTCTAAGGGGTATAGTCTTTGATTAAGCAAATCTTCACCTCACATTTGCTGTACATTTTCCATCAGAAGTTATTAGTTTCCAGCTTGTAGAATTCTTCCATCCGTCAATCCATCCTTCCATCCATCCGTCCGTCCGTCCGTCCGTCCGTCCGTCCGTCCGTCCGTCCGTCCGTCCGTCCATCCATCCCCTCCTTCCCTCCCTCCGTTCGTTCCTCCCCTCCGTCCGTTCCTTCCCTCCTTCCCTCCCTCCCCTCCCTCCTTCCCTCCCCTCCTTCCCTCCGTCGCTCCCCTCCCTCCGTCCCTAAATGAAATCCATCCATCCATCCATATAAAGCAGCACGTGTGTAATACTGACCAGACTATCCCAACAAATGAAAGTGCCGAAGGTCTGTAAAGAATATTAGAAGTATACAAAATACTCACTACGCCACATGGCAGACGTGCCTTTATTTTTCTTTTCGCCTTATGTTTATTATATAATAACAAAGCTTTAAAAAAAGACAAGACAAACAAATAAATATAAATAATAGTTAATTTCAACATTCCACAATGACACCAGTGTTGGAAACATCATCATCATCAAGTACCGGGCCTGCTGGCGTAGGTGATCATGTCTCTCCACAACTTTCGATCTCGACAGTTATTTATCATTTCTGTTGGTTAACCTTCTGCCAAGCCCTTCTCTTAAACTGTCTGGTATCTTTTATCTTTGCTTCCCTCTATCTCTTCGTCCATAAATTTCCCCAGTTATTACAATATATTCCTGCTGTTCTCTTCTCATTACATATAATTCCATAGCAGCCTAAATTATCAGCATGAAAATGCATAATGGAATAACATAACACACATACATACATAACATAACACAACATAGAATGGCATTCGATCTGACAGATCATAAAGACAGAGTCACCTATGATGGTTTATGATGGTAAAGAATATCTCTTCACATCTAATACCTTAGGGAAGTACAAAAGAACGACCTTTACATATAATACATTAACGGGGTTTCTCAACATTTTCTCTGCCGTGGCCACTTTCCAACTTTATGTCTCTTCGTGTGTCCCCCCTAGTCCTTCACGAAATAATAAATATTTACAGGCTTTGTTTGTAAATAAAGTATGTGTGTGTCTTCTTCTTTCCTCCTCATTTGCCTTTCAGCGTGGAGGGGAGATATAATTTCAGTCTTTTGCTCTTCTGTTCGCCTCTGCTGCTGTTGTGTTTCCTAGTGCTTCTAATATTCCATCGATCCATCTTTTTCGTGGTCGACCCTTGGGTCTGGTATTCTCGCAACGTTTATTGAGGGCTAGTTGTGTTGTGTTTTGATCATACTGCCGTGTCACGTGTCAAACCATTTTATCTGTTGTTTCTTTATATATTCTATGGTGGGGCTATTCCTAGCTTTTTTCTCAGTTCTTCATTTCTGATCGTGTCTCTCAGTCTGTTTCCTGTCATTCGTCTAACACACTTAATCTCAGTAGAGGTTATTTTTTTTTATTGTTCTTGCATCTAATATCCAGGACTGACGTTGATAGTACAACGTTGGGATGATGATTTTATTGTACAGTGCTTGCTTTGCCTATAGAGTTATTTCCTTGTTGAACAATAGTGATGATAACTGTCCAATGATTTGACAAGTTTTGTTGTATCTTGAGTATATATATGCTGCTTGTGAATTGTCACCAAACTTCCTAGGTATTTGAATTCCTCTACTTGTTTTAGTTGTCTGCCTTCTATAGTTATGTTGATGTTCTGTTTCTCTTTTGAAACATTCATGACTTCTGTTTTGTTGACGTTGATTTTCATGTTTGAATGTGTGTTCTTATGTGTGTTTGAATATGTGCATATATATATATATATATATATATATATATATATATATATGTGTGTGTGTGTGTGTGTGTGCGTGCGTGCGTGCGTGTGTGTGTGTGTGTGTAATGCAGCACCCTTAGAGTAACATATAATTTTATGCTTCAAATATTTCTCGATCAATGTGACTTTTATGCTTAATGACCGGAAGCAAACATTTTTGTTTATATCTCATTCGATTACTATGAGGGATAATCAAAGTTCCATCACTCCCAATAATGCCAAAACGATTTCCTGTGACTGAGTAAATGAATCACCTGTCTGAAGCCTGATTCCGTAGAGGCAAAGTCGCTCCCAGCAGCAGAGCTAGAAGTGGTCAGCGACTCACAGCTGATGGCTTGCGACAGGATCGGTGAACCAGAAGCATCGAGACCCTACTCCACCTCTTCATGTATATCTGGCCCTTTTCGTCTTGTCAGACGGTCTAGTGGAGGCTATTGTGTATTTTTTTTGGGTGAGGTTTTGTTTTTGTCGAACAGCTTCTCTCGTGGCTAATTCTACCAATGTTTGACAAACACACGCGGTCACAGAATGAACAAGTCAGGCCCACTGATCCACAGGGTTATCCATCCCTTTTCATGAGTCTTTTCTCTTCTAAGTTTTGCCTTAGCACAGTCTCAAATGATGTTATATCATTCCTTATACGTGCTCTCCATGGTGTCTCCAGTAACAGACTAACCTGTCTAGTCTGGTCAAGCGAGTAGGAACCGAAGAGGGAAGACAACCTGGTGCTCAAAAATAACATACTGGTGTCGGATGTGTTGGACAGAAAGGTGCAAATATGATTTAATGCAAATCATAACACAACGCAGACACGCCCACTTAACGTCCTCCTAAGGGCGTATGATGAGCAGGTGTATTCCTGTAGTCGTCGGGCGAGCGCAAGCAAGCCTGATTCCACCAAATTAGAAGAAGAAGCACCTTGAAACATAATAGAGCTTTTATTTCCAAAGCTGTGGAAACTTGTCAGGCATTGACCTTTTTATCCAGAAATTACGTTTCTCTTTACTGAAAGTTACTTTAGATTTCATGTCACTCTGTGGCTCTATAAGCGCCTCTAGCCAAGGATTCTCGACGTCTATTATATCAGCAGAATTCGCAGGAAACACATGCTATATATATCCATGTCTAGTAGATCATGAAAACGATCTTCTTTATTAATAGTAATAATAGTTATACAACTTTAAGAGAATGGCTTTGGCAGAAGGTCAAACAACAAAAATGATAAATAACTGTCGAGAACAAAAGTTGTGGATAGACATGATCACCAACGCCAACAGGCACGGTACTTGATGATGATGATATCAGTAATGCATTATATACAATGTTGTTTCAAATTATTCACTTGCACAGTTATTTATCATCATTCAATTCATCACTAACTGCTGTCTCCGAAGTTCATCCACATTGCATATAACAAGAGAGAAGAGGACGGCAAAGTGAAGAGGGTGGAGAGGGACAGCAGGCATAAAGGTATGGTTACTTAAGTCCTCATTTACACGATTCATACTTGCCTCTCCCAAAAAAACCTTGTGTCACTCAGGGGGGCCATATGGCCAACGACATGTCACCAGTTGAGAAACACTGCTGTAGAGAAGTGCCATATCAAGTTTCTGTGTACTAGCTCCTTACCAACTAAAGGTGAGGAAACCAAACAATTCTCAGTTGGTTATTCATGTCTAGTCTATTTAAGGCTAATTACTGACTTTTTGTTTCTTTATATCTAATTTTCACAGGCCAGTGGGATTGTAACATTTGATGATACAGAAGTTCCTGCCTTCTATTTATTTTTACTTACGTCTTGACCTTTGACATCGAAGAAACTTTGGAAATAATGGTAAGTATGATATATTTATAATTGTAACTGTCTTAAAGAAATATATATATATATATATATATATATATATATATATATATATATATATATATATATATATATATATATATAGTAAATGATTTCACCCATCTGATCTAATTAACTTTCAGACTGTTCCAAAACAGTGAAAAAGAGTAACCTCTGATTTTGAAAGTTGGCGCGTTTATTCTTTTCTTTACATCATCATCATCATATCAAAACAGTCGATCTTCTATTGGCTTCTATCACTGTTTATACACAGGAATATCAGATCTTTAATCCGTTTTCAAAACTATCTATCTATCTATTGACTTTTCGAGCCGTAGCTGGCCCATAGGGCGTAAACCTAGATACTCCTTCTCTTATCTAAATGTTTATTCTAGCAGTTTTCAATTCCTGTAAAGATCTTTTATCAAATCTCGCCGTTTGTCTCTGTTCTGTGCAAGCAACTATCTCATTGAGTGAACCGATTAAAAAGCTATCTACAGAACAAAGAACCGATCAGGGTTAATCCGTCTCCAAAACTATCTACAAACTTAATATCAGATCTTTAATCCGCTCCAAAACTATCTACAGACCAAATATCAGATCTTTAATCCATCTTCGAAACTACAAACCAAATATCATATCTTTAATCCGTCTCCAAATCTATCTACAGACCAAATATAATATCTGTAATCCATCTTCAAAACTATCTACAGATGAATTATCAGATATTTAATCCATCTCCAAAAAATATCTACAGACTAAATATCTGATCCTTAATCCGTCTTCAAAACGATCTACAAACCAAATATCAGATCTTAAATCGATCTCCAAAACTATCTACAAACCAAAATAGTCGATCTTTAATCTGTCTCCAAAACTATCTACAGACCAAAATAGTTGATCTTTAATCTGTCCCCAACACCATGTACAGACAAAAATAACTGATCTTGAATCCATCTACAATACCGTGTACAGACCAAAATAGGTGATCTGCTATCAGTCTTCACCACTTGTTACGAGCTAAAATAGCGGATCTCCTGTCGGTACCAAACAATTTTTTATCTCACAGCTCGTGAAGTTGAGAAAATAATGAAGTCTCTAGAGCTATTCATATCAATTCAGTTTAATTAGTGTCCAGAGAAACACTCCCCATAATGACACATTTCCATGTGGATTCAAACCTCTAAAGCCTTTCTTATATTTTAATAATAATAATAAGCTGAGTTTTTGAGTATTTGAAAAGTATTCCTTTTTGCAGTTTCCTCCTATTTGAAGTCCGGCTTGCTGCCGGAGCTACTGAGTTAATTATCTGTGCACACCGCGAGCTGTGTTCTTCATCAGGATCGTGTTCCGATATTCCGATTTTTTACGATGAATGATTATTTAATTTGACGAAGGACAGTTCAGCTGCGTTCACTTTTGGTGCCGCTTCGCCTTATGTCTTTTGGCGTGTGCTGTTGCTCCTAAGATGGGAACTGCAGCTGCCTTTCTTTGCTTGGATCCTTCAATGAGATGAGTTTTAATTCGGATGATTCCACTGGCACGGGCTGTTGAGCAATTATGGATTTTAATTATTTTGCAATGATACCGGGGCCTTCGACTAACCATAATTAACGCAACATTTATCTCGAACGTCCTGGCCTGGCAAAGATCACTCTGTCAGGAACTGTGAAAGGAGGAAACAGATGTAGACAGAAAGAAATTGGAAGATAGATCACAAAAGTGGTAGTCCTGGACTTCGCAGAGTCCCATAGAATGACCGTAGATAGAGTTCGGTGGAGAAAGTTGTTGAAGTCTGTCAGTGGTGCCAAAACGACCCTTGGTTTTGTGATGAGAAGGAAGGAAGAAGGATAAATGTAGAGATAATCGTTTCAAAAAGATTTGTATGGTTCACAACTGTGTCCACATTCTTATTTGTGTACATAACCACAGGACATCGGTGATTTGTAACATGAGTTGTCTTTCACTTAAGGTAATAAACCTTTCTTAGGCTAATGAGTCTCACTGTGAGATTCACTTGTAGCGTATGATTTGTAGGTGTCAGGAATATCCAGTTCACTCTCCTTCTATTTGTTCGAGGGGATCTTTAAATGTTGTCACGCATTACACAACAGCTTCTGATTTAATGAACGTTCGCTTTAGTCACTTAATCTTTCTATCTATTGTCCTTTCGAGCCAAAGATGGCACATAGGGCAGAACCACAATCTCAAAAACAGAAACCAAAGCATAACGAGAGTGACGGATACCGCCAACTATCAAGGAGGGATCAAGTCATCATACTTCGCCTACGCACTGGCCACAATAGAATGTGAAATCACATGTTCACCAAATTCAAAATAGATACAACCAGCCTATGCCACTGTACACTGGACAATATAACTACAAAACATGTTCTACAGGATTGCCCCCAGTACACAGACCTGAGAAGAGCAATGTGGTCCACGCCCACCTCCCTGGAAGAAAAACTATATGGGGCAATCGATTCGCTTAAACAGACAGCTGACTTCATGAGAGAGTCTGGAATCCTACTCTGATTGAGTCTTGATCGCAGAGAGAGAGAGAGAGAGAGAGAGAGAGAGAGAGAGAGAGAGAGAGAGAGAGAAACAGAAACCTTACGTACCAAAGTGGCACATATTGCAGAGATCACTGCTCTAAAATATATGGCGCTGTTTCCATAACAATACTTTTTACAATGACAGCTTGTCAAGTCATGGATCAGTCTCCTTAGTCGCCTCTTACGACATGCCTGGAACATCACCGTGTCACTATAAATATAGTCACTTATTCCTTTCCTGAAAAAAAAAAATGACATTCGTATCAGTTTTCGCTGACCAGCGTGGACATAAGAGGATTTACTTGTGTACTCAAAAGAAGGCGGGAGATGAAAGCTTAAAGGATGGGATGCAGCAGCGAGTCATTATCCAAGCGTACCCCGAGCATAGGGGTGACTGCCTCAACCATTACCCCAGAAACACAAAAAAACGACACTGAACTATGTTGATGATCTTACTATCTTGAGATCTACGAGAGCAGTTAGCTGTTAAACATGCGAGGGTGATGTTGGCGGGCTGCTGTGGATTTACTGATTTCCTGGGGTATGCTAGAGGATCGTGTCATAGAGTTTCTGAATTACTAGGCCTTCTATATCAACACATTCTGTTACTGCGGGGACTATTACACAGAAACATTAAGTGTAACAGCACTCGAATATGTTCACACGTGGGGTATATGCTTTTCCGGATTACTATGTTTATGCGTGATCTTTGTTCGCATTGTGGGAGCCTGCTCTGTTGTGTAAGGAAACTAACTTTGTCCTCCGTGCTATGATGGATGAACTTCAACGTCTGTAGTAGGACAGTAACATCAAGAAACGTAAGTCATAAGAAACCCCACAGCACCACATGATCATCATCATTCTGTTTCTGTGTCTATTTTGTGTGTGCATGCCGTCTTTCAGCTTCACCTAATAAATAAACGGCTGAATTCCACTACAGGCGGTAGGAAAAGTTCTCTCCGAATCCGTGGTTTCTTTATGACTTTACCTTCTCTCCGATCACTTGGTAGTGAGATCCAAGGTCTACTCCTCTAGGACAATTGCGAAAAGCATGAGGCCCCGTGTGCACATTGCGCACGTTAAGAAACCTTTGACAGTTTGGAAATCGAAAAGTGTATGCCAAAAAATGGCCGCGGAGAAAATTTAATTTAAAAAAATTATTCGAAACTTAAAAATTATCAACGATAAAAGATGAGAGTATGTCTGAAGTTAGAGAATGTCTGCCTCTATGGCAAGGGGCACATGAGCTCACGGCTAACGGCTGTGTGTATAAAGGGAAACAAAGTAGTGATTGAGAGCATAATTCTGTTCCTCGGGAAACAAACAAACAATTAAGTACAAAAAAAAGTAAAGTACCCCCGTCACGCCAAGTGGTGTATAGGGAATATGGTGTTAGTGACCATACATTTTACAGACCTTCGGCACATGATTTTTTGGGGTAAAGTGGTCGGTATTACGCCCATGCCGCTTCACTTTCCCAGAAAAAAAATCCGGTACCCATTAAAGGCTGAGTGAACCTGGAAGCCGTCGGTTGGGATCAAACCCTACCCCTTGTCCTTTGTAGTCTAGTTCACTAACCACTGAGCTATCGCGGCTCCCTAAACAATCAAGTGCTTAACTGTTATAGTACCCTTTGTTCTAAGTTCTATAGAGAAACCTTCCGGCACAACTCAGACATGAAATAACAGCCGCAACGATCATTTATTCTTTCAGTTTTCCCCGGAAACAACACTCAATCATCATTTCAACATCAAACAGCTAAAGCTGTCAGTTCCGTGTTTGAGCATCCACGTTTATTCCCCATTTATTGTGTGCGTCCATTTGTAAAATGTGGTTCAATGTACCAGAAAAACGAAGCTGGACATAATCAAGTGTTTGATTGAGATCAGCGCTGAAATAAGTACTTTGAACCTGTCTGTATCCATTTGAATTATTTACTCGTTGGATGATAGTCTGGACCCTGAAAGCTGTCCCAAGTCATTGTTTATTCAAGCGTTAAACGTGCGAGTAAACTCAGTTGCTGGCAAATAACAGAAAGGAATGGGCAAGATCGTGAAGAACTCATCATTGTACCATCTGAATATAATCAGGGGAATTATGTCGGGCTGGTAATAGCGAAGTGGTCTTTTCTAGTTGCAGTCCAGAAGTAATGAATAAAAAAGGATACATCAAGCAATCGGAGTACATCTTTGACTATTGTGAAGAGACGGAAAATGAAACAGTTTGGTCATGTATCTCGGTCGGCTGGCCTAACATAAACAGCTCTGCTGAGAACTGGGAAAGGGGCGAGAAGGGGAGATAACATAAAAGAATAGACAGGCATGAACTCTGCAGAGTTCCAAATAATGACTGACGATAATTGGAAAAGGTTGAGGGTCTGTCACTGGTACTACAAAGGTCATCAGGGTTATCGGAACAAGAAGAAGAAGAAGAAAAAGGAGGAAGTGAAAGAAGAAGAAGAACGCATGAATGAAGTTTGCTGCTTGGTGGACTGGTAAGCTGTAAAGAAGTTGTGTTTAATTTTGTCATTTCATTTTGAAGCAGAAATCTCTCTTTCTTTTCTTGTGGATTAAACCCAACATGCAACACTGGTTGATGATGTCATTGATTTTTGAAGCTTAGTAAAAGTACGATATCAAGACTGCACCTTATTTTCTATAGCTAACAAATATATTGTACGATTACAACATAAAGACTGTTAATTATTTCCCATAGCTAATAACGATATCTTTCTAAGATTAAAACATAAAGACTGTTAATTATTTCCAATAGCTAATAACGATATCTTTCTAAGATTAAAACATAAAGACTGTTAATTATTTCCAATAGCTAACAAATATATCTTTCTACGATTACAACATAAAGACTGTTAATTATTTCCCATAGCTAATAACGATATCTTTCTAAGATTAAAACATAAAGACTGTTAATTATTTCCAATAGCTAATAACGATATCTTTCTAAGATTAAAACATAAAGACTGTTAATTATTTCCCATAGCTAATAACAATATCTTTCTAAGATTAAAACATAAAGACTGTTAATTATTTCACATAGCTAATAACGATATCTTTCTAAGATTAAAACATAAAGACTGTTAATTATTTCACATAGCTAATAACAATATTTTTCTAAGATTAAAACATAAAGACTGTTAATTATTTCCAATGGCTAATAACGATATCTTTCTAAGATTAAAACATAAAGACTGTTAATTATTTCCCATAGCTAATAACGATATCTTTCTAAGATTAAAACATAAAGACTGTTAATTATTTCCAATGGCTAATAACGATATCTTTCTAAAACTACAAAAGACTCTTCATCACATAGTCCATGGGCCTACAAAGATATGAATGAGGTCAGCTATGAGTCACCGGCTGCTTTAAGATCTTTCGATGTAAGCGTCATAAATTGTTTTACTCTCACTCGTTTTTTTTTAAATTCTTTCTTTGCCCGAAACTGGCGTTTGTTGCATTACGCCACAGTTAACAATGAAACGTGTTATTCGTGCATTTTGGGCCGCAGCATCAGACCACTTATTAGATATTTTTGGGCCGGGTTTTTCTTCTAACTTAGTTTCGTACTCACTCAAATTTGCTGAGTTTCCTTTTTCTATGTCATGCATGTACATATGGACTATTGTCTTGTTGAGCTATAGTTTTCTGCTTTATATGTAACCCATGTACATATTCTTATTGAGCTAACGTTTTGTTCTATATATCGCCATGTACATATGAACTAGTGTCTTCTCGAGCTACAGTTTTCTGCTTTATATGTCATCGATGTACATATTCTTGTTGAGCTATAGTTTTGTTTTATATGTCGCCATGTACATATGCACTAGTGTCTTGTTGAGCTATAGTTTTCTGCTTTATATGTCATCGATGTACATATTAACAATTGTCTTGTTCAGCTATAGTGTTTTGCATTCTATGTCACTCAGGTACATATTCTTGTTGAGCTACAGTTTTCTGCCTTTTATGTCACCATGTACACATAAACTGTTATCTTGTTGAGCTACAGTTTTCTGCCTTTTATGTCACCCATGTACACATAAACTGTTATCTTGTTGAGCTACAGTTTTCTGCATTTTATGTCACCCATGTACACATAAACTGTTATCTTGTTGAGCTACAGTTTTCTGCATTTTATGTCACCCATGTACACATAAACTGTTATCTTGTTGAGCTACAGTTTTCTGCATTTTATGTCACCCATGTACACATAAACTGTTATCTTGTTGAGCTACAGTTTTCTGCATTTTATGTCACCCATTTACATATGGACTATTGTCTTGTTGAGCTATATTTTTCTGCCCCTGATATTAACATCTCAATGTAACTCGCGATAATTAATTATACAAATCCCATGTGCAGCGAATTCCAGGCTCCAATTTCAACAGTTCCATTATGTACTCACTTTCCTTATCTTCTCCATACACAATGCCAATTTGTTCCTGCCACCACGTCTTTCCACAATTTCCTATTCCCGGTAATGTATATCAGCTCTGCTGGTGGCGTCTGCATTGACACAACGTTAATCTGTAGACACAGATGTTTGTCAGTGATACTTTAGTCTTCTGCTTCTTTTCTCTTTTCACTGATACCTAAAAGGTGTCGCGGTTTATATCATTTGTCGTTCTTGAGCTGCTCGAACTGTTTGAATTAGTGATTTTCCTTTGTTGTTACATGTCTCTGTCGCTGCATCTATTCATCTTCTTCTGGGTCTTTTTCCATGCATTCTTGAGAAGAACGCCCTTGGTGATTGGTGAGGATTCATTCTGACCAGGTCGCCAAACCATTTAAGTTGTTGTTCTATATATTCTTGGCAGGGTTTTGTTCCTAACTTTTTTCTTATAGTTTCATTTGGTATTCTATCTCTTTTTGTGTTGTCTGTTACTTTTCTCAAGCATTGCATCTCACATGTATTGATCTTTCTTAATTGTGATTTAGAAAGGGTCCATGTTTGACTTTCATAGCACAAAGTTGGTATGAAATGCTATTTATCATTTGTTGTTTAGCTGGCATAGAAATATTTGGATGTCTTAGCAATGGTGAAAGCTGGTATGTGACAGCATTTGCTTTTTGTATGATGCTTTTGTACTTTAGTTTATTTGTTAATCTGTGCCTTTCCAGGAAGATAACTTGCACGCGCGTCTTCTGTCATGAATTCAAAGCCATTATACTGAAGGGAGGTCAAAAAGTAATGCACACCACTTTTTTTCTCGGAAACTATTCGGGCAAAATGTGTGAAATTTTCACAGATTGTAGCTGAACATCCCCTTGACACTACCTATTTGTCAACATAATCTCCGTCCAAGCGTATTGCCTTACGCCAACGCGAAACTAGGTCATGAATGCCTCGTTTGTACCAAGTTTTGTCCTGCTCGCGTAGCCATTTTTTAACTGCACGGATCACATCCTCATCATTGTCAAAGTGTTTCCCACGCAGGAATTTTTTGAGTGGTCCAAACAGATGGAAATCTGAGGGAGCCAGATCAGGGCTGTAAGGAGGATGGGGCAGTACAGTCCAACCAAATTTGTTGATTGCTTCCCGTGTTACCAGACTTGTGTGAGGGCGTGCATTGTCATGTTGAAGCAACACATCTGCAGATGGCTTATTATGCCGAACTCTGTGGAACCGATTTTTGAGTTTTTTCAGTGTATTGATGTAAGCTGTCGAGTTGATTGTCTCACCTCTTGTCATTACATCAACAAGAATCACACCATCAATGTCCCAGAAGACAGTGATCATCACCTTTCCGGCTGATGGAGATGTTTTGAATTTTTTTCTTTTTGGTGACTGCGGATGATGCCATTCCATTGACTGCATTTTTGTTTCAGGCTCATAATAATGTGCCCACGTTTCGTCACCAGTAACAATTTTTGACAAAAACATTTCTCCTTCAACACCGAAACGCTCCAACAATTCAGAACATAATGTTTTCCTTTGAACTCTGTGATCATTTGTTAGGCACCGAGGAACCCATCGAGCGCAAATCTTTGAATATCCGAGAGTTTTAAAAATTGCGATTGCACTTCCCTTGCTGACTGTAAGCTGTAATGCCAATTGCTGACTAGTGATACGCCTATCCTTACGAATAATGGCATCAGCCCGGTTTAACATGTCTGTGCTGGTAGCCGAGGCAACACGTCCAGAACGCGGTAAATCATGCAGCTCCACTCGTACACTTTCTGCAGCTTTAATTCTCTGAACCCAGCGACTAACTGTGCTCCTATCGACTGCAGAACATTTGTACACTGCACACAGTCGTTTATGAATGTTTGCCACAGTTTCTTTCTCCGCAACCAGAAATTCTATGACAATTCGCTGTTTGTAACGGACATTGTTGACAAGCTCCATTTTAACGGTTCATAGATTGCGTAATATTTTTCAGAATGCTGTGCAATTTGGTGCACATAATTGGAACATGTCATATTCCAAGTGTGCAAAATTTCATATTCCTATCTTTATTATTAGCCGAGAAAAAAATTGGTGTGTATTACTTTTTGACCTCCCTACGTAAGAAGCTGTATCAAAGAATTAACACATTTTTGTGGTTACAATTTGCAGCCCGAGAACTTAATTTGCCAACATTATCTCATTTTGTTACAAGAGTTAACTACTAAAATATCGAACGTACACAAATATTTCCTTTAGTTAAACACAATTTTAAGAGGCCAACACAAAAAGGGAGCTCCTAAAAACATCACAAAGAAACAATCAACATTTTTCAGGCACATCATGAGAAGAGGAAAGTTGGAATACTTGATTACAACTGGCAAAATAAGAGAGAGAGAGAGAGAGAGAGAGAGACAGAGAGAGAGAGAGATGAGGACGACAAAGAGAAAAAATGCTGGGACAGCTTGGTGCCATGACATGGAAAACAGTCAACAACAGAACTGATACGATACACTGTTGATAGAAGATTGTGGGAGGACATGGTCGCCTACGCCGACTGGTATGGCACATGATGATTGTCTGATATCAAATATTATTATTATATATAATGTAAGTATAAAGAATAATGAAAACATTCAGAAAGAGGCCAAAGCAAAAATAGAGCTAATTTCCAATATCAAAAAGAAACAATAATTTTTTGGCCATGTAATGAGAAGAGAACAGCTGGAATATATTGTAACAACAGGGAAAATTGAGGAACGAAGAGATAGAGGGAAGCAAAGAGAAAAGATACCAGACAGCTTAAGAGAATGGCTTGGCATAAGGTCAACAACAAATGATAAATAGCTGTCGAGATCGAAAGTTGTGGAAAGACATGATCACCTACGCCAGCAAGCTGATGATGTTGCTGATGATGATGATGACAATGATGAGGATGATGACAATGATGAGGATGATGACAATGATGATGACAATAATGACAATAATGATGATGATGAGGATGATGACAATGATGATGACAATAATGACAATGGTGATGATGATGATGACACTGATGATGATGATGCGCATGATGATGATCATGCTGATGATGATGATGATGATGATGATGATGATGATGATGATGACAGTAATGATGACAATGATGATGACAATGATGAGGACGACGATGATGATGATGACAATGAGGATGACAACGATGATTACAATGATGATGATGATGATGATGACAATGATGATGACAATGATGATGACAATGATGACAATGATGACGCTGATGATCATGATGATGATGACAATAATGATGACAATGATGCAAATGATGATAACGACGATGATGATGATGATGACAATGATGATGACAATGATGATGACATAGATGATGACGCTGATGATGATGATGAGAATGATGATGACAATGATGATGATGACGATGATAATGATGCTGATGATGATGATGGATGATGATTATGATAATGATGATAAAGACGACGACGATGACGATGATCAACTATTAAAACCACTCCCATAAAATAGACATGGTAAGAATGAGTGGAATGTACTACTAGGGTCACGATATCTTCATCCACAAACGCTGCTAAATTGTGAAGTTTAGAACTAGAATGCCACTTTAAGATAAAAACAAACAGCCGCGTCGAACTTTTGCCAGCTTGCGTTCGCCCGACGTTGAAGGTGTACACCTCTTCGTCATTCATCCTTAAAAGGACGTTAAATGGGCGTGTCTACGTTGTGTTGCGGTTTGCAGTATAACTGTGATATTGATTCCGCCTTTCGGCCCAATGCATCCGACTTCAGTACGATATTTTTTAGTACTGGGTTGTCTTCCCTCTTCGATCCCTACTCACTTGGCTAGAATAGACATATTAGTTTGTTACTGGAGGCACCACAGAGAGGTGGAGCAGCGTCTAAGTGGTTCTGGTTCACCTATCCTGGTGCAAGTCATCAGCTGTGGGTCGCTGACAACTTCCAGCTGTGCTGCTGTGAGGTGCGCCTTCGCCTCCTGTCGAGCATTTAAACTGTCAGTAATTGTGTCTGAAGTTATGGTTCTGTTTATATGTAGTCCACTATAACATCAATCGTGAAAGATTACTTGCTTCAATTTGATGTTTGTTATATCTCTGATTTAAGTTTGTTCCGTTAAAAGTATTTTCGTTGGTGTTTTTATTGGTCCAGGGAGCTCCAAATATTCTAATGAGAAGCTCCGTCGATGTCGTCTCTACAATTGTTTTTATTGGTCCAGGGAGCTCCAAATATTCTAATGAGAAGCTCCATCGATGTCGTCTCTACAAATGTTTTTATTGGTCCAGGGAGCTCCAAATATTCTAATGAGAAGCTCCATCGATGTCGTCTCTACAATTGTTTTTGCTGTTTTCATTTGTTGAACTACTACGGAATGTAATCTTCTAGAGAAGTTCAACGTAAAAACTAAATTATAAGGAATTTGTGAACATTTACACAAAAAAAAGTATTAATGCACTTTTATTGAAATCTTATGAAAACGATTTATATTTGAACACATATTGCCAATTTACATTTGAACATATATTGCCAATGTACATGTTAACAGGTAACAAGTAATGCAAATTTAACATTTTTATTTACATTATGTTACATATTTCTTGTGTGAATTCAAATCTAGTGGAATATCTCAAACGTATATTTTATGGTTTATTTCCCATCTCAATGTAAACCCAGTGAATTATTTCAGAATTAAACGTATATTGTGTGATACATTTCTCATGCGAATACATGTCTAAAGAGATATTTCAGAGCTAAACGTATATTGTGTGATATATTTCTCATGTGAATGCATAGCACTATTGTCCAACAAGGAAATAACTCTATAGGCAAAACGGGCACTGTACAATACAATCTTCATCCCAACGTTGGGCTACCAATACCAGTCCTGGACCTTAGATGCAAGAACAATAAGAAACATAACCTCTACTAAGATTAAATGTGTCAGACGAATGACAGGAAACAGTCTGAGAGATATGATCAGAAATGAAGAACTGAGAAAAAGGCTAGGAATAGCCCCCGCCATAGAATATATATATATATATATATATATATATATATATATATATATATATATATATATATATATTTAAAAAAAAAACAGATAAAATGGTTTAACCACGTGACAAGGCAGAGTAATCAAAACACAACACAACGAGCCCACATTAAACGTTGCGAGAACTCCATACCTAGGGGTCGACCACGAAAAAGATGGACCGATGGAATATTAGAAGCACTAGGAAACATAACAGCAGCAGAGGTGAGCATAAGGGCAAAATACCGCACATTCTATCTCCCCTCGATGTTGAAAGGCAAATGAGGAAGAACAGAAGAAGAAGAATACATAGCTAATGAAATACCTCACAGTTAAACGTATATTTTGTTAAACATTTCTCATGTGAATGCATGCCCAGTATGAGTGCATCCCGTTTGCTCATATATTATCAAGATTGACAATTAGAATAATTTATAAAGCTCATGTTTAAGCAGCATTTTATTAGCCTAGGCACGTAGGGATGACACTAATCTTCTGTTTAAAAACATTTCTGGTTCTTCTTCTGTTTAAATCTTCTAGGTTTTCGTCTAGAATTTCCTGGGTAATCCATCCTTCTGAAGAATATGAGCTGAATCTAGTTGCACTTGCTGCGGTCTCATAAGTCAAGGTCATAAATATTCCCTCACCGACATTTTAGCGATTTGAGGTCAAGTCATTGCCCGCTTTCCACAACGGCCCTCTCATTGTTGGCTCGTCTGAAACAAGAAACCTGACATATCAGTTCACACATACAGATCACACAAGTACACACACAAACTAGTATTCACACATATATACAACTACACAGCACGCTAGTATTTACACATGTATACAAAGTACACACATACACTAGCATTTACACATATATACAACTACACAGCACACTAGTATTTACACATATATACAACTACACAGCACACTAGTATTTACACATATATGCAACTACACAGCACACTAGCATTTACACATATATACAACTACACACCCACACTAGTATTTACACATATATACAACTACACACCCACACTAGCATTTACACATATATACAACTACACAGCACACTAGTGTTTACACATATATACAACTACACACCACACTAGTATTTACACATATACACAACTACACATAGACACTAGTATTTACACATATACACAACTACACATAGACACTAGTATTTACACATATATACAAGTACACACCCACACTAGTATATACACATATATACAAAGTACACACCACACTAGTATTTACACATATACACACCTACACACAGACTCTAGTATTTAGACATATACACAACTACACACAGACACTAGTATTTACACATATATACAAGTACACACCCACACTAGTATTTACACATATATACAAAGTACACACATACACTAGCATTTACACATATATACAACTAAACACACACACTAGTATTTACACATATATGCATGTACGCACAGACACTAGTATTTACACATATATACAAGTACACCCACACTAGTATTTACACATATATGCATGTACGCACAGACACTAGTATTTACACATATATACAAGTACACCCACACTAGTATTTACACATATATGCATGTACGCACAGACACTAGTATTTACACATATATACAAGTACACCCATACTAGTATTTACACTTATATGCATGTACGCACATACACTAGTATTTACACATATATACAAGTACACTCACACTAGTATTTACACATATATGTGCATATACGCACAGACACTAGTGTTTACATATACAACTACACACCCACACTAGTATTTACACATATATATGCATGTACGCACAGACACTAGTATTTACATTTATATACAAGTACACTCACACTAGTGTTTACACATATATACAACTACACAGCACACTAGTATTTACACATATATACAAGTACACACCCACTCTAGTATTTACACATATATATTATGCATGTACGCACAGACACTAGTGTTTACACATATATACAAGTACACTCACACTAGTATTTACACATATATACAAGTACACTCACACTAGTATTTACACATATATACAAGTACACTCACACTAGTATTTACACATATATACAAGTACACTCACACTAGTATTTACACATATATACAAGTACACTCACACTAGTATTTACACATATATACAAGTACACTCACACTAGTATTTACACATATATACAAGTACACTCACACTAGTATTTACACATATATACAAGTACACTCACACTAGTATTTACACATATATACAAGTACACTCACACTAGTATTTACACATATATACAAGTACACTCACACTAGTATTTACACATATATACAAGTACACTCACACTAGTATTTACACATATATACAAGTACACTCACACTAGTATTTACACATCAATTGTCAATTCATCTGATTACGTCTTTATTGTGCCTGGGAGCCATATGGGCTGTCGCTGTCAGCACGCAGTATATAGTTAGTCTTCTTTCGCACGATCTGGTCTTGGCACAACTAGGGGGCATTTATTGAGAGAAAATATGTGTTGTGCACGCTGTCTTGTTTACAGTGTTTCGGAGCAGAGCACAGTTGTTAACGTGCCCCTCGCTGATATGACAGCTCTATATCTGGCTCTAAATCAAGATAGGCAGAAATTCTACAGAAACCCAGCAAGTTAACAAAAATACCTTGATGTATGGAAGTGAGCAAAATGAATGAGGTTCACATTTTACTAGAACAATAAACTACTAACTATCCTACCTAACTACCTACTGACCTAACCACGCACCCGCCTGCCTGCCAATAAATGTACCCAAATATCTACATACACAGCTACCTACCTACCTACTAATCTAACTACCTACCTAACTACCTACTTAACTGCCTGCCTATATGCTTGTCTACCTGAAGCTTAATACTTCAACATTGAGTGAATGCCAACACAATCAATTGGGGGAGCAGAAGCGGACTTGCAGTCTAATAGCAGGGTCGGCGCACCATCAGCTGACCAAGATCTAGCAGTTCTACCTCCTCGTGGTCTCCCCTGGTAACAGTCTACCTCAAAACAGACTGGCTAACAGAAGCTAGGATCGCCATGTTCCATGTAGTGGTGACTGTTACTGATATAGAAGACCCAGTATTGCAGTACCTCTGGGCTGGAATAGTAGTCTCACAGCATAGCCTGGGATAGACGAACTCCAACTTCTTCAGTAAGAGCCGGGAATGTCAAGAAAGCCATTACGACCCGCCACATCAATGAGTCAAAGGACACCCTGCCTGCATCAACTCGTGGTATTATGTCAACAACAACAACAACAACAAAAGCAACTATTGAAAAATAATTGTGCCCTCCCTCTATTATCAACGTCCAATTATTTTACATTATTATCTAAAAATACCTTTAAAAGAAAACTGCTAGAACAAAAATTCATATAGGAGAAGGTGTATCTTGGTCTACGCCCTATGGGCCGGTTACGGCTCGAAAGGTCAATAGATAGATAGATAGATTATCTAAAACGCGGGAGAGAAAGACAAGATCTGTTCAGATCTTATACTTAAGATCAAACTAGTAATGTCACTGGAAATGGCACATCGAAATTTAGTTCAATCACAAACTAGTAATGTCACTGGAAATGGCACATCGCGATTTAGTTCAATCACAAACTAGTAATGTCACTGGAAATGGCACATCGAGATTTAGTTCAATCACAAACTAGTAATGTCACTGGAAATGACACATCGCGATTTAGTTCAATCACAAACTAGTAATGTCACTGGAAATGGCACATCGAGATTTAGTTCAATCACAAACTAGTAATGTCACTGGAAATGACACATCGCGATTTAGTTCAATCACAAACTAGTAATGTCACTGGAAATGACACATCGCGATTTAGTTCAATCACAAACTAGTAATGACATTGGAAATGGCACATCGCGATTTAGTTCAATCACAAACTAGTAATGTTACTGGAAATGACACATCGCGATTTAGTTCAATCACAAACTAGTAATGTCACTGGAAATGACACATCGCGATTTAGTTCAATCACAAACTAGTAATGTCACTGGAAATGACACATCGCGATTTAGTTCAATCACAAACTAGTAATGTCACTGGAAATGACACATCGAGATTTAGTTCAATCACAAACTAGTAATGTCACTGGAAATGACACATCGCGATTTAGTTCAATCACAAACTAGTAATGTCACTGGAAATGACACATCGCGATTTAGTTCAATCACAAACTAGTAATGTCACTGGAAATGACACATCGAGATTTAGTTCAATCACAAACTAGTAATGTCACTGGAAATGACACATCGAGATTTAGTTCAATCACAAACTAGTAATGTCACTGGAAATGACACATCGAGATTTAGTTCAATCACAAGTTGCTGAAGCCACATTCTATGTCAAACACAATCAAATCAACAATAGCTGGTTCGGCCATACACAAACATCAATAGATTTATAAACGCCAGCGAAAAGAAAATAAAACCGAAAAACCCTCCAGCGTGACGTTATCATCTATATAAGCTATAGACGGCTGACGTCACTCTATACCCATAACCACCATTACTCGAAAAACTGAAAACGTGACGCTAGTAGGATGTTTTCCGAGAATTTCCTGTCAGACCGTAGGCTTTGTAAACCTATAGGCTTTGTAAATCTATAGGCTTTGTAAATCTATAGGCTTTGTAAATCTATAGGCTTTGTAAATCTATAGACTTTGTAAATCTATAGATGGCTATTGCCATATCGTGAGTGCACATCCAAACAGCTATACGGGTCTAATAGTCAACGACAACACGGAACATTGACGGACGAAGAGATAGATGGAAGCAAAGAGAAAAGATACCAGACAGCTTAAAAGAATGGCTTGGCAGAAGGTCAACAACAGAAATGATAAATAACTGTCGTGATCGAAAGTTGTGGAGAGACATGATCACCTACGCCAGCATGCCCGGTACTTGATGATAATGAGCCAACGACATGCTGACGTCAGATGAAGGATCGCAGTTACACAAATTATGTCTTTGTATATTTTGTTTTATTTTTGGGACCACCTAAACTCTACTTTGACAATGTCCATTAACATTATATTTATGTTTATGGTAAAAGAGGAAGATCTCAGTACAGTGACACCACTGTGATTCCCGTGACACCAACGGAAGATTCTCAGAAAACGGATTGTTTATAGAGATAAATGAAAGGAATTTTACATTATCCATTGAAAACTTGGGCCGGGCAGCGGCATACAGCAAACTGGTTTCAGTTTTAAGCTGCCAAATGTTCTTTCACGTGATTAACTTCAACATTTTTAATTTTCTGTCTTCAAAAGGGATTAAGTACCTGATCCCATCTACCTTGAAATCAGGGAGTCGATGAGTTTTACATAATAATAAATGATAATAATAGTAGTGATATTAATAATAATAGCAGTAAAAATAAAAAAAGTAAAGTACCCCCGTCACGCCAAGTGGCGTATAGGGAAATATGGTGTTAGTGACCCTATATTTTACAGACCTTCAGCACTTGATTTTGGGGGTAATGTGGTCGGTATTACGCCCGTGCTGCTTTACTTTCCCAGAAAAAAATCCGGTACCCATTTAAGGTTGTATAATAGCAGTAGTGATGATAATAGTAACTAACCTACAACACACCATGACACGTGTTCATAATTTCAGCCAGCATGTGTTATTGCAGTGTTTGGCATTTATTTGCAACATTAACATTACCGAAATAGCTGAATACTATTAACGTGCACCTTATTCGTGTATCTAGAGTTGTAAATTATAACGACATCGTTATTTACAATAACTAACCGTGTAATATTTGAATTCCATCACCTTCTTGTGTCTGCTGTGTTGACCAAATAAAAAAAACACACACACACACTCGAAACGCGTGCATTAATGTAAACAGGGTCAAAGGTGTTGGTATTTGAAAACATTTGTGTCGGTAAAGAGAGTAGGTGGCCGAATTGATCTATCTATCTATCTATCTTTCGTTCGCTAGAAGTATTGTCTATATCAGCAATGTCGTTTCCTGTATGAATTTTACTGTCTTTTGTAATCCTTGCAGTGGCCTATATAGTTTTGTCTGTAGTGTTGTATCTATGGGCCAATGTATTTTCCTCAGTCTACTATATTCAGTGCAGTCTTGAAGTATGTGTTCAGCAGTCTGGGGCGCCTGTCCACATGTACAAGTAGTTGAGGTGCCGATCTTGAATTTTGTATACATGTGACTATGGAGTCAATTGTGTCCTGTTCTGAGGCGTATAATGATAACTTGTTCATATCTATTCATATTATGAAAGTCCGAATTGATAACTTGTCAGGTTCCAAACCAGGAGAGCGCGGGTTCGAATCCCGGAAGGGTAAAAATTATTTTCTAACCGGGGTGAAATAAAAACTCAGACCCAAACCTCGCTGCGACTGCATTGGACACGCGCCCTTTATTCTCTGGTCCCACAATTCTCTCCGGCAGACTCCAGTAAAGGGACAATACCGTAAAGAAAGACAGTTTTTTTTTTTCCTTGTCGGAAAAGGGGGAACTACTTAATAGAAGAACTACTTCTTCAATAAGCGTGGATGGATTTACTCGTCAACGACAAAGCCGAAGACGGATGAGTTGAGCCGAAGAGCTATTATCACCGCTTGACATAAAGTGGTCAAAGTACACATCCGCGCCCACTTAATTGCTGTACACTACAAGATAGTCGTGAATGATTTGGTTTAATAGTGAATGATTCGATTTAGTCGTGAATGATTTGGTTTAATAGTGAATGATTTGACTTAATAGTGAATGATTTTATTTAATAGGGAATAATTTGATTTAATAGTGAATGATTTGATTTAATAGTGAATGATTTGATTTAGTCGTGAATGATTTGAGTTAATAGTGAATGATTTGATTTAGATGTGAATGATTTGATTTAGATGTGAATGATTTGATTTAATAGTGAATGATTTGGTTTAGTAGTGAATGATTTGATTTAGTTGTGAATGATTTGATTTAATAGTGAATGATTTGGTTTAGTAGTGAATGATTTGATTTAGTTGTGAATGATTTGATTTAATAGTGAATGATTTGATTTAATAGTGAGTTAATTGATTAAGTTGTGAATGATTTGATTTTATAGTGAATTATTTAATTTAGTTGTGAATGATTTGATTTAGTTGTGAATGATTTGATTTAGTTGTGAATGATTTGATTTAGTTGTGAATGATTTGATTTAAAAGTGAATGATTTGATTTAGTTGTGAATGATTTGATTTAATAGTGAATGATTTGGTTTAATAGTGAATGATTTGATTTAATAGTGAATATTTGATTTAGTTGTGAATGATTTGATTTAGTTGTGAATGTTTTGATTTAGCTGTGAATGTTTTGATTGAGTAGTGAATGATTTGATTTAATAGTGAATGATTTGATTTAATAGTGAATGATTTGATTTAATAGTGAATGATTTGATTTAATAGTGAATGATTTGATTCCGTTGTACCTGAATTGTTGCATTCATTTTTCTGCTGCTGATTTTGCTTACTTGACCATTTAAATTAAATAAAGTTAGTTACTAATTAATTTCCTCCTCTCAATGTTGTGTTTTTCTACTTGGATTATTTCATTCTCTTATACCTTTTCATTGTACTTCATTCTCTTATTGTAAATATTTGTTTTCGTGTACTTATATCTCTTCTTGTGGTTGTTTGTTCTCATCTCATGCTTCAATCTAGTTGTGTAATTCTGTGTTCCTTTCTTGTACTTCAATCTCTTTGTGTAATTCTGTGTTCCTTTCTTGTACTTCAATCTCTTTGTGTAATTCTGTGTTCCTTTCTTGTACTTCAATCTCTTTGTGTAATTCTGTGTTCCTTTCTTGTACTTCAATCTCTTTGTGTAATTCTGTGTTCCTTTCTTGTACTTCGATCTCTTTGTGTAATTCTGTGTTCCTTTCTTGTACTTCGATCTCTTTGTGTAATTCTGTGTTCCTTTCTTGTACTTCGATCTCTTTGTGTAATTCTGTGTTCCTTTCTTGTACTTCGATATCTCTGTGTAATTCTGTGTTCCTTTCTTGTACTTCGATCTCTCTGTGTAATTCTGTGTTTTTTCTTGTACTTCAATCTCTTTGTGTAATTCTGTGTGTTTTCTTGTACTTCAATCCCTTTATGTAACTATGTGTTCCTTTCTTGTACTTCAATCCCTTTGTGTAACTATGTGTTCCTTTCTTGTACTTCAATCTCTTTGTGTAATTCTGTGTGTTTTCTTGTACTTCAATCCCTTTATGTAACTATGTGTTCCTTTCTTGTACTTCAATCCCTTTGTGTAACTATGTGTTCCTTTCTTGTACTTCAATCCCTTTGTGTAACTATGTGTTCCTTTCTTGTACTTCAATCTCTCTGTGTAATTTGGTGCCCCTTTCTTGTACTTCAATCTCTCTGTGTAATTCTGTGCCCCTTTCTTGTACTTCAATCTCTTTGTGTAATTCTGAGTATCTTTCTTGTACTTCAATTTCTCTGTGTAATTCTGTGTATCTTTCTTGTACTTCAATTTCCCTGTGTAACTATGTGTTTCTTTCTTGTACTTCAATTCCTTTGTGTAATTCTGTGTTTCTTTCTTGTACTTCAATTCCTTTGTGTAACTATGTGTTCCTTTCTTGTACTTCAATCTCTCTGTGTAATTATGTGTTCCTTTCTTGTACTTCAATCTCTCTGTGTAATCTAAACCATGTTCAGACTGCAGGATTATCAGGTCAGATATGAGAATGTCAGAAAGGAGAGCTGCGAGGGAGACACAGACAAATCACAAATCAGCACATAACTGGATTGTCAGTCACAATGCACTACTAGGGAGGAGAACTGTGCAGTCATGAACATGTCCAGTGTGCAATGAGAATGATACGTCGAGTAAACTAAACTAAGCTAAGCTAAACTAAACTTAAACTTCAACTTAACGGTGTATTATTATTATTAATGTTAAACCTAACTTAACTAAACTTTAAACTTAAACTTAAACCATAGCCAAAACCTAAACTAAACTAAACTAAACTAAACTAAACTAAACTAAACATCTCTTGTAAATACAATCTCTTCTTGTAATTCTTTGTTCTTTTAATTTATTTCTTTGTTCTCTTCTTATACCTCTTGATTCTCTTCTTTTTATTTCTTCACCATTTTTGTTTGCTCTTTACTATTCACTTTTTCTTTTCTTCTTTCTCTTATTTTAACTTTTTCTTCGTTCATATTTTTCTTTGTTTTCGTTCATTTACTTTATTCTGCTCCATTCGCTTCTTGTTCTTATTCATTACTTATTTTTTGTTTTATTCTTCGCTGTTTGTTTCATCATCCTTATTCTTGTTTTATTTTCTTGTTTCTCTAAGGAGAGAAAAAAAATCAGTCTCCTTCTTTTTCTTTTTCTTTTTCTTTTTCGTTTCTCACTCTCTCTCTCTCTCTCTCTCTCTCTCTCTCTCTCTCTCTCTCTCTCTAAAGAAGAATGTTATTTTCTTAACCTTGTTCTTCAGTTGACAGCATGGGTTGGAAGTCTGATCGTGTGGTTCTGGCATACTTCAGCAGGCAGTCTGTTTTGAATCAACTCATTTATTACCCTTCTTTGCTTGCCTTATGCAACAAGCTAATGTATACATTGGATTAGTTTGTCCGGGTACCACATACCAGCATTCATTGCTAGAGTTCTATTGTGAGAGTACGCAGTCCCAATTAGAGGCCCGACCACTGTCTCCTTTTTTCATATTGGTCTGCAAGTATAACAATAAAAATTTAATTTATAAAGAAAGGATACAAATAAGTATGGCTATAAAATGTTTTATAAAAATAAAAATGAAGTAACATAATATGACCCATATAAAACGCGAAAATAAAATAAAACGCGATACAAAGTATAAGAAGGTCTCCATGCCATATAAGACGGTGCCCAAGTCATGTAAGAAGATCCGCAAGTCATATAAGAAGATATCCTTTATATATAAAACAATATCCATACCATGTAAGTAGGTCTCGATGCCATATAAGATCCCCATCCTATGTAAGAAGATCTCCATACCATGAACGATCTCCATCCCATATAAGAATATCCCCTTACAAATAATGGAACATAATAAAAAATGGAAGATCTCCATCCCATATATGAAGACATCCATACCCTCTAAGAAGATCTCCATCCCATATAATACGGTCTCCATGTCATATAAGAAGATATCCGTGCCGTAGATGCAGATCCCATGACATATAAGAATATATCCATGCCATGTACCTATTTTCAAGCATGCTTTTTTTTTAAATAAGTTAAAAATATATGATATATACAAGGATAGTGTAACATTAATAAGCTTCTCAAACACTTTGCTAAAGGAACTTAATTTTTTTCTATGTCACTTATCGGGATACTTCTCATTTACCTTTCAGCGTCGAGGGGAGAGATTGTTTACGTTATTTTGCTCTTTGGTTGGTCTTCTCAGCTGTCACGTGTCTCAGTGTTTGGTGAAGTAACGAAGTGAAATAACAGGCATTTAAGGAATTTTTATTTTGGGGTGTGGGTGGGGGGAAACGAAGTATTGCCTCAGCAGAATTATTTAATTTTACCAAGTATTCTTTGTTCAATCCACCAATTAAAGGATTTAAAAGAAAAGTTAAACAAGAAATAAATGAAACAGAAGCGCTTGATGATAAATTGAGATGGGGTGCTGAAAGGGGGTTTTAAAAATACAATTATGAATTGGTTGGAGAGTCCGGAGGTACGACGTGCGCATCTAAGGAAGCAGGAAAGCCACACCGTGCTGGCAGGCAATGCGGTATCTCCTTGATTTTCCTCCGAGTGCGTGCTAATGTACAACATCCACTACATTGTGAGATACGCGGGATTAAGGGCATCAGGCTCAAAAGAGGAAGATCATAGATGGCGAGTGCTGGGGGACATTGTTCAACATATTTGTCCACTTGGGGACATTCTCCAACATATTTGTCCTCTTGGGGACATTGTTCAACATATTTGTCCACTTGGGGACATTCTCCAACATATTTGTCCACTTGAGGACACTGTTCAACATATTTATCCACTTGGGGACATTGTTCAACATATTTGTCCACTTGGGGACATTGTTCAACATGTTTGTCCACTTGGGGACATTGTTCAACATATTTGTCCACTTGGGGACATTGTTCAACATATTTGTCCACTTGGGGACATTGTTCAACATATATGTCCACTTGAGGACATTGTTCAACATATTTGTCCACTTGGGGACATTGTTCAACATATATGTCCACTTGAGGACATTGTTCAACATATTTGTCCACTTGGGGACATTGTTCAACATATTTGTCCACTTGGGACATTGTTCCCCGGGGAAGAGTGGATACTGGTGCCAGCAGAGTGTTATACTTCCATGTCGATTTGCATCACTTTGAACAGATAATGGAGACCACAAAATCATGTAGTTGGTGGAGTCTGAGAGGTGCAGGCCTTAAAAAAAAAAGTAAAGAGCCCCCGTCACGCCAAGTGGTGTATAGGGAATATGGTGTTAGTGACCATATATTTTACAGGCCTTCGGCACATGATTTTTGGAATAATGTGGTCGGTATTACGCCAGTGCCGCTTCACTTTCACAGAAAAAAAATCCGGTACCCTTTAAAGGCTGGGTGAACCTGGAAGCAGAGGTGCAGGCCTTGATGAATGAAAATTCACCTGATGATGCGGCAGTCATTAACACTGATGGATCCGTTGTTCGACGCAGTCTGAACTCATGTGCTTTCAAAGACTAAGTCAGAACAGTAAAGTAGAATAGCGGTGTTTTCTCGGTATGTAGCAGTAGTTTGACTATATAGATTTTAACAGTAACTAGATGAATGACCTGGCTAGAAACACAGTCTTTTACTCAAATCTGCTTTCAGAGTGATTCGATGAGTATGCTCAGGAAATTAGAAGGAGGTTGGGCAAAAGGGCAGGGATTGGAGTCAGTAAAGAACTGATGTATGATTGGGATCTGTTTCATCTTCGTTCCTGGACACTCCGGTGTGAGAGTAAACGAACGAGCTGACAGCCTTGTTGGAACAGCTGCCGTGGATGGCGGACGTGAAATGGGCTGGGATGACGTTGTTAATGCACTCTGGCAGGGCGCGGTGATGATCCAGTCAACGATCATGCGTCTACAACCATGTTCAGACTGTACAAACATCAGATCACAACTAGGATGCCAGAAAGGAGCGATGCGTGAGGAAACACAGACGATTAATTAACACAGAACTGGAGTCATTAGTCGCTACACACTGAGAGACATGCTGGGGAGGAGATCTGAGCACTTTTGGAAATGTCAGACGTGCAATTACATTGATTCGTCGACTAAACGAAATTATCAAACGTTATAACATTATCAAGATTGCTTGGTGTCGTGACACAGTCAAATACTGAATTGGATCGATGTACTGTGCTTTGGCGCGATAGCTCAGTGGTTAGTGAACTGGACTACTAAGGACAGGATGTCGGGTTCGATCCTGATCAACAGCTTCCAGGTTCACCCAGCCTTAAAAAGGTACCGGATATTTTTCTGGGAAATTAAAGTTGCACGGGCGTAATACTGCCCACATTACGCAAACGATAATGTGCTCAAGGTCTGTAAAAATTATGGTCACTAACACCATATGCTCTATACGCCACCTGGCGTGACGGGGCACTAAACTACTTTTCTTTTTAACTGTGCTGTGGACAGAACTGTTGAAGGACATCATCGCCTACGCAACCAGTGTGGCACTTGATAATGGTGATAGCACTTATTTACAAACATCAAATCAAACCACAGGGCTTCCAGACTGCATTTCAACTGAAAACTGTCTGCAACGAAAGCAAATGAGAACATACTCAAGCTGAGAGCAAACAATGGCGCCCCGTTTGTGTAACAAAACCTGGACACACATTCCCAGCCCAGACCAGCTTGTGGGTTTTGTTTTGTCCTTGAACTAGTCTTCTTAAAAAAAACAAAAAAAAAAACGTCAGCTTGAAGCTGATCCAGAAGAAAAATTTCTTGAGTGTTTGAGATTCATAATATTTCTCACAGGGCGTGTAATATCAATAATGGTTACCTAACACACGTAATAAAGGACAAGAGGTAGGGTTCGATCCCAACCGACGGCTTCCAGGTTTACCCAGCCTAACACCATATTCCCTATACGCCACTTGGCGTGACGGGGCACCGTTTTTTTTTTTTTAACTAACACACGTAATAGAGGTAACAGGAAAGAAAACAAGAACACAGAAACGATTATCTTTTATCTTTGCAAACTTGATGTCTTAGTCGTGTCTGACCGGATGTAGACTGTAGACTCGATCCGAAGTGTTGCGCAGAATAAATGTAGGTTTTTTTAATGCTCATTATATTGTAAGCCTTCTAGTTCTATGGAGCAGGAGGTCGACGCCTGGGAGTCATGACCCATCTCTCGTAGAGTGACAAGAAGCTTAAAAGGCCGAAACACTTGCTCGATGGATCACTTCTGACGATCAGATTGTCTTCTATGGCGAAGCTCTGTATATAGAGTTTCCCATTACTTAGGATTTAAGTTAAAAACATTGCACGTTTCCGAAACCCGACTTCTCATTGCTTGTCATTAGGTATCAGAATTGTTGCCGTGTGTTACCGGTAGCCTCATTTTGAGGGAAGTAAAGAATAGTGACACTGTGACCTTCCAGGCATGTCGTAAGAGACGACTAAGGAGTTTGATCGATGGCTTGACAAGCCGTCATTGTAAATATTATTGTTATGGAAACAGAGCCATACATTTTGGAAGCAGTGATTTCTGAAATATGTGCCCTGCTGGCACGCAAGGTTTCTGTTTTTTAAGATTGTGGTTCTGCCCTATGTGCCGTCTTCGGCTCGAAAGGACAATAGATAGAATTAGATAGATAGTGATAAACTAACATTTCTGATTCTTCCCGCGTCGTTAGAGGTCGTATAGGGCTTGTAGTGTTTCCTCTATTCTGTCCGAGATGTTTGATCTTATCTTATGACTCTATGCCATGCCAACTTTGCTTCTCAATAACATCCTTCATGTTTAAAGCTTCGATACTGTATATATTAACTGGTTCTTTTTATTTGTCCAGTGAGTTAACATACAACTTGTACTACATTGTTATTCTGTAAACTTTAATCTATACCTTTTCTAGTACTGTGTAAAAAAATGATTGAAATACATAATTTATTTACGTGATTAGTACATTCTTTACAGTTATTTTTCATTTTAAATCAAAATATGATAGAAATATACCATTCCTTTACGTAACTAGTACACTTTTTATATTTACTCTGAGTGACTAATACAATCTTTACTGTTACTCTTTTTTTTATGTGTCTAGTACAATCGTTATAGTTATAAAATACGATTTAAATACATAATTCCTTTACGTAACTAATACAAGTTACTCATTCTTGTGAGTTAGAACACAGTTGAGTATTGTCTCATTTATTCACATATGAAATCTTTGCCCATTCTGTCTGTTTACAAATATAATTGTACAGTACCATCTTTATTGTAGAGTTGAGCTCTTCCTAATGAATGTCTGCCATTGAATTTTTTGCTTTGATTTTGGCCAGACACGATCCGCTCATCCTCAGACAATGTCTTCTTTGTTATATTAGACCACGATTGAAGTTTGAACATTACAATTACATTTTGTTTTATTCATGCACAGTTGTTTGTCACTCATATTTTAGTTCATTTGTTGATTCGTGTCTTTCAAAGAAGATAAAATATGTATCAGCATCATCATGTGCCATCATGCTGAAGTCGGATGTGTTGGGCCGAAAGGCGCAAATATCACAGTTATACTGTAAACCACAACACAACCCAGACACGCCTACGTAACGTCCTTTTAAGGGCGGATGATGACAAGGTACACTCCTTAAGTCATCGGGCGAACGCAAGCAAGCAATCATGTGCCATACCGGTTGGCTTTGGTGATTATATCTTTCCACAATCTTCTATCCACCGTTTATCGTGTCAATTCTATTGTTGACTGTTTTCCATGCCATGACACTCAGCTATCTAGTATTTTCTCTCTTTGTCGTCCGCGATATATCTTTCCCTGTATTTTGCCAGTTGTAACTGATTATTCCAGCTTTCCTCTTCTCATGATGTGCCCGAAAAATGTTGATTGTTTCTTTCTGATATTTCTTAGCAGCTTCCTTTTATGTTGACCTCTTTGTGAATTTCCTCATTGGTCTTTTTAGCCCCAAGGAACTTTCAACTTTCTTCTGAGTAATCTCATCTCTGTGGCCGCTAATCGTCTTTTCATTTGTGTATGTGTGCGTGCGTGCGTGTGTTAGCGTCTTGACAGACGGTTGGTAGCAAGCAATCATGATAAGTCAGTAGTTTGGTAAAGTATTAGTGTCTCATGCTGGGTGCTGCTTTATTGAACACCTTCTCTCTTGGCTGAATTTCCCAATCTTGAACAGACAGATCCATCAACAGAACGAACAAGGTATATTTGTGGTACCTGGCCTTGTCTATTTTCTCTTGCGCCTTTTGTCTTCTGAACTTGATATCAGCACTGTCTCGAAAGTTGCCATGCCATTTTTTTTATTTTTGCTCTTTCTAGGTGCTACGATCTGCAGCCACATTTTCCCAGTTTCTTTCACCGATAAAAAATTCCCTCAAGGAAGCCCTGCAAACATCCTTATATTTCAGCACTGGTCTGCACTTTGGTCTCTTTCCGTCTTTAGCTGTGCCAGGGCCAATAATATGGAGATAATGCTTTGCCCAAAACGCACCCCCCCCCTCTCTTCTCGTCTCCTCTTCAAGAAAATATGTAAACTTGTTCTATTATAAATTCGAAGTGGTGAGAAGACGATATATCGTAAATTAAAAAAAAAAAAAAAATTTGTAGTTAAAATGTGATAATTACAACCCAGAATGTCTCAAATTTGTCAATCTTTGATATTTATTTGTTACTAGGATTAACTACTCAATTATTATTCAAACACAGAAAATATCTTTAGTGTGCTGAAGTCGGATGTATTGGACGGAAACGCGTTCAATATCACAGTTATACTGCAAACCACAACACAAAGCAGACACGCCCACTTAACGTCCTTTTAAGGGCGGATGACGAAAAGGTGTACTCCTTTAGTCACTGGCGAACGCAAGGAAGCAAAAACGTTAGTGCAGCATTTTTTATATTTTGTGAATTGTGTCACAAATTAAAGCCACCTCCATAAAATATCATGATAAGAGGAATGTTGTAGGTACATGACATTTGCATCCTTAACTCTTTCCGTACGTTTCGCCGCATAGTGCGTCACTCCCAATTTGATTATTGTGAACCGTCATCAAACCATTTTCTTTGAACATGTTTTGTATCATCTTGGTTTTGGTGAAATATAATACCTTGTTTAATTATCTAAACATTCAAAAATAACCAGTAACATGTTAGATAAATATAAATATGTAGATTGATTCTCAAAACATGAAAAAACGTTGTCTCTGACATCTGTTCCGTTGCATTGGTAAAAAAAACTTCCGTGCGGAAAGAGTTAAAGGCTGTCACATTTTTTAGGTTTTAGGGACTAATAGAAAGGAAAAGGTATGTGTTAGCACTCGGAAAAAAATGACAAATAAACAACAACAGAAAAAAAAACAAAGAACAATATATGGTCCGAAGCAAATATAAAATATTTATTTTATTTTATTTTATTTATATAAAATTTTTAGATTTTAACTTAAATGTCACTTATGACTACTATGAGACTAATGCCAACAACTGTGTTGGATTCTCGTAAAATAAAGTAAAAGGCTATCCTAGGATTTTAAACACGTTAAGATTGTTATAGCTTCAAGTACTATGAGATTACCTTTACTCGTCACCTTACCTTGACCCAAGTCTGACTACACTCGTGCTACTTTACTCCAGGCGTCTAGACGTCACTTGCACAGATAATGGTCGCCCAGCCCCCCCCCCCCCCCGATCTCTGTATGCAGTGGCTATAGTCAAGGAGCCAATGGTGGGGTGTGCTAAACACTCCAAGGTATGGTGACAGCTTTACAAATAAAGAACACAACACAATACTGACGTTTCGGCCTGTGGCCTTCTTCAGAATACAGGGACAACGACAACAAGCGGTGAAGCACAATTACTACATGTTAGATGATCAAGTGGAGGGCGAGGAAAGTAGGATGCAGAAATAAGAAAAGAGAGAAATGAATTTTACATGATGAGAGGTATGATGGGCGTCAAAATATATAAAATAGAAAAAGAGAGAGAAAAATGTATAATAAATTGTACTTAGCTGAGCTCAGAGCAGGAAAACTGTAATCCGTGCTGAAACCAGTCGGAATGACTAAAAGCGCAGAGAACGTGTATAGAAAGCAACACGTGACAAAGACAGGTCAGTAAAGAGGGCAAAAAGGATCTAATATCGGGAAAACCAAAAGGAGGGGGGGGGAAGGGGGGGATAGACGAGGACACTCCTGGGACACAACAAGCAATACATATAAATCACTCAACAATGGAAGTGAGAGATCACGCGAGAGGTTAAGAGAAAGAAATAGAATGACACGACAAAGTAGTAAACTAGGCAGTGGGTGAGAGAGATGGACTCTACAGAATGGATGGCCTCGAACTGAAAGAGTTGAGAGGTAGGTCAACGAAAGGAAGGATTGGATACTGGAGGAAGAGATACGGTGAGGAAGAATAATAAAGCCGGTATAATGAGAAGGGCGATAGAGGGGTGGTCCGGAGGAAGTTAGTCTATCGGGAGGTAGGGAAGTATTGGAGGAGGAGCAATGGAGAGGAGGGATAAGAAGCAGGTATGTGAAAACTGGATAGGGGGAGAAATAGGGGCTATAGTCAAGACTTTGCCAGTGGTTCCTATTCCTGTAACCAAGTACACAATGACGCCTACCAACGCGTTCACTGTAGTGGTTTAATTGTGCTACAATTAGTTGCATATTCCCCCTTTCTGTTTGTAATGGGTGACATGAACGCTAAAGTAGGAAAAGGTAGCTATAAGACCATTATAGGAAATCATGGTTTAGGAAAAAGAAATGACAGAGGAGAAAGATTAATACAATTCTGTGAAGAAAACATGCTGATAATATGTAACACCTACTTTGAGCAAGAGAAAAGGAAACTATACACATGGAACAGCCCTGGAGATAAGAAGAGGAATCAAATAGATTACATAATGATAAAAGAAAGGTTCCGTAACAGCGTAAAGAAAGCCAAAACCTACCCAGGAGCAGATATTAATTCAGATCAATATCCTGTAATGATTAAAATGAAAATCAAACTAAAGAGAAGTGAAACTATTAGAGGTCATGAGTAAAACTATTCGAGGTCATGAGTGAAACTATTAGTGGTCATGAGTGAAACTATTAGTGGTCATGAGTGAAACCATTAGTGGTCATGAATGAAACTATTAGTGGTCATGAATGAAACTATTAGAAGTCATGAGTGAAACTATTAGTGGTCATGAATGAAACTATTAGTGGTCATGAATGAAACTGTTAGTGGTCATGAATGAAACTGTTAGTGGTCATGAATGAAACTATTAGTGGTCATGAATGAAACTGTTAGTGGTCATGAGTGAAACTATTAGTGGTCATGAATGAAACTGTTAGTGGTCATGAATGAAACTATTAGAGGTCATGAATGAAACTGTTAGTGGTCATGAGTGAAACTATTAGTGGTCATGAATGAAACTGTTAGTGGTCATGAGTGAAACTATTAGTGGTCATGAATGAAACTGTTAGTGGTCATGAATGAAACTATTAGAGGTCATGAATGAAACTGTTAGTGGTCATGAGTGAAACTATTAGTGGTCATGAATGAAACTATTAGTTGTCATGAGTGAAACTATTAGAGGTCATGAGTGAAACTGTTAGTGGTCATGAGTGAAACTATTAGTGGTCATGAATGAAACTGTTAGTGGTCATGAATGAAACTATTAGAGGTCATGAATGAAACTGTTAGTGGTCATGAGTGAAACTATTAGCGGTCATGAATGAAACTATTAGTTGTCATGAGTGAAACTATTAGAGGTCATGAGTGAAACTGTTAGTGGTCATGAATGAAACTATTAGTGGTCATGAATGAAACTATTAGTTGTCATGAGTGAAACTATTAGAGGTCATGAATGAAACTGTTAGTGGTCATGAATGAAACTATTAGTGGTCATGAATGAAACTATTATTTGTCATGAGTGAAACTATTAGAGGTCATGAGTGAAACTATTGGTGGTCATGAGTGAAACTATTGGTGGTCATGAGCGAAACTATTAGTGGTCATGAGTGAAACTATTAGAGGTCATGAGCGAAACTATTAGTGGTCATGAGTGAAACTATTGGTGGTCATGAGTGAAACTATTAGTGGTCATGAGTGAAACTATTAGAGGCCATGAGTGAAACTATTAGAGGTCATGAGTGAAACTATTAGTTGTCATGAGTGAAACTATTAGAGCTCATGAGTGAAACTATTAATTGTCATGAGTGAAACTATTAGTGGTCATGAGTGAAAATGTTAGTTGTAATGAGTGAAACTATTAGAGGTCATGAGTGAAACTATTAGTTGTCATGAGTGAAACTATTAGAGGTCATGAGTGAAACTATTAGAGGTCATGAGTGAAACTATTAGTTGTCATGAGTGAAACTATTAGTTGTCATGAATTCTCTCAGCTGGTGTTACTGCTCTTAAGTCTATTCCCTGAGCTGGTGTTACTGCTCTTAGGTCTATTCCCTGAGCTGGTGTTACTGCTCTTAAACCTATTCCCTGAGCTGGTGTTACTGCTCTTAAGTCTATTCCCTGAGCTGGTGTTACTGCTCTTAAATCTATTCCCTGAGCTGGTGTTACTGCTCTTAGGTCTATTCCCTGAGCTGGTGTTACTGCTCTTAAGTCTATTCTCTGAGCTGTTGTTACTGCTATAAATCTACGCCCTGCACTGCTGTTGTTGCTCTCCTTGCCTCCAACGTTTTGGTTAATCCGCCATCCTTAAACATGAACTTCCTTAAATCTAAATTACCGAGACGTAAGTTTGAAATAAAATATAAATGGCGGCGGTTGCATTTTTTAAAAAAAAAACCTCTTTGATGTGCTTTTAACAACACACAATTTGAGAACCACTGGAGTTTGACTCCTACATCGTCCCACCTGCCGTCTGTCTGCTTTCAGCGAGGAAAAATCAGATTTTTCCTGGTCGATCACTAATCCTCCCGCCTCCAACTAGTATTTGTTTCCCCCCCCCCCCCCCCCACATTGTAGTACCTTTCTATTCCCCCCCCCCCGACCCCTATGCTCTCTCTCACTCTCGCTCTCTCTCTCTCTCTCTCTACTCTTTATCTCGTTTATGGAACAGCAGAGACCAAGGGATTTATGTGAAAGCAAAGTGGCAAATGGTCGACAACGTAGCAGCTGACGTCCAAAAGCAGTTAGTTTGTAGGAGGTCAGCAACTCATAGCCGATAGCTTACGTCAGGATCAGTGAACCATAAATGATAAAGAACCTACTTCACCTCCAAAGTGTGAGCCAGATGTGTTTAGCTGAAAGGCTCGGATATAGTAACCTGCTGTAACTAGCATATTATCGCCATGTAGTTAGAATTTGTTTACATATCTTTATATATATATATTTGTGTGTTTTGTTGTTTGTTGTTCCAGCAGAAGGGCCTACTTGGCCGAAACGTCGACTTTTATTTTGTCCATTACCACATTAAGCTGTCACTATACCACTTTTTTTTTTAATTGCCTGTAAACCAAATGACAGCGCAACTACGCGTGTTTATCGCCCTCTCAAAGATGGATGGTAAACAATGAAAGTATTGACAGACCACTTAAGATCAGCTACACTGCTTAACCTGTGTTATATCGTTCCTTCCTCTCGTTCATCCGATGACTACTAAAGGAACTGGTGGCATCTTCATCATCCGTCCTTTGAAAAAACGTTAAGTAGGCGTCGTTACGATGTGGTATTATAATTTGAAGTAAGTAAAGAGAGTTCATCGGTGCTATATAGAACCGATTCTGACCTATATAAGCGAATCATAGACAGGAGACAAACAAATGAAAAGACGATTAGAGGCCACAGGGATGGAATTTCTCAGAAGAATGTTGAAAGTTCCATGGACAGCTAAAAAGACCAATGAGGAAATTCTCAGAGGCCAACACAAAAAGAGAACTCCTAAAAATCTTCAGAAAGAAACAATCAACATTTTTTGGGCACATCATGAGATGAGGAAAGTTGGAATACTTGGTTACAACTGGCAAAATAAAAGGAAAGAGAGATCGCGGACGACAAAGAGAGAAAATACTGGATAGCTTGGTGTCATGGCATGGAAAACAGTCAACAACGGAACTGATATGATGCAGTGTAGATAGAAGATTGTAGAAAGACATGGTCTCCTACGCCAACCGGTATGGCACATGATGATGATGACGAAAGTAAAGTGTTCTGTCGCGCCATGTGCCGTTTAGGGAATATGGTGTTAGTGACCATTATTTTTACAGACCTTCAGCACATGATTTTGGGGGTAATGTGGTTGATATTACGCCCGTGCGGCTTTACTTTCCCAGAAAAAAAATCTGGTATCCATTTAAGGCTGGGTGAACTCGGAAGCCGTCGATCAGGATATGTTCTTTGTAGTCCAGTTCACTAACCACTGAGCTATCACGGCTGTCAGTTTGCAGTAGAACTGTGATATTTGTGCCAATACAGCCCTTCACGTCAGACTTCAGCATGCTATTTGTGTGTACCGGGTTGTCTTCAGTCTTCGATCTCTCCTTGCGTGGCCAGGCTAGACTCGTTAGTCTATTTCTGGAGGTACCTCGAAGAGGTGGATTAGGGTCAGGGTGGTTCTGGTTCACCGACCCAGGCGGAAACCATCAGCTGTGGATTATGGACAGCTTCCAGCTCTACAGCTGTGAGGCCTCTTTGCCTCCCAGTGTTGACTGACCCGAATGAGTTCTGAGAAGAAGCCTTGAAACAACACAGATGATGGATGAATAAAGCTGGGGCTTTCTGGGTGGAGAAAAGATTGATAACTTTCATCATCATCATCATGTGCAATACCGGTTGGAGTAGGCGATCATGTCTTTCCACAATCTTCTCTCCACAGCGCATCGTATCAATTCAGTTGTTGACTGTTTTCCATGCCATGACACCAAGCTATCTATAGTATTTTCTCTTTTTGTCGTCCACGATCTCTCTTTCCTTTTATTTTGCTTGTTGTAACCAAGTATTCCAATTTTCCTATTCTCTTGATGTGCCCAAAAAAATGTTGATTGTTTCTATCTGATGTTTTTTAGGAGCTCCCTCTTTGTGTTGACCTCTTTTATAATTTCCTTGATAACTTTAGGTGATCAAATTAAAATCCAATGCAAAGCTGTATTGAAGGACTTGATTATCACTCACTCACACTTAGGGGGAGGGAGCCGCGATAGCTCAGTGGTTAGTGAACTGGACTACCACGGACAAGGGGTAGGGTTCGATCCCAACCGACGACTTTCGGGTTCACCCAGCCTTAAATGGGTACCGGATTTTTTTTCTGAGAAAGTAAAGCAGCACGGGCGTAATACTGACCACATTACCCCAAAAATTGTGTGCTGAAGGTCTGTAAAATATAGGGTCACTAACACCATATTTCCTTATACGCCACTTGGCGTGACGGGGGTACTTTACTTTTTTACTTACACTTAGGGGGAGTGAGGGGGGGGGGTGTTGGTTAGTCTAGAGGTAGGACGTCAACCTTAGAACAAGGAGAACCTGGATTCAAAGGTCACTAGAAGCGGATGTGATTTTTTTCAAAAATAGGAAACATTAATCCGTGGTTTCATTCTGACGTTGCCCTTCCCGTTCTGTTAGGTAGTGAGATCTCATGTGTAGCCCTCACGGATAACGGCAATAATCAGGAGATCCCGTGTACTCTCGCGCATGTTAAAGAACCCTTGGCAGTTAAAATAGAAAAGAGTAGGCCACAATATATGGCCGTTGTCCGGGTAAAATTGCAGATAATTGAGTTGGCCCTGTGCTCTAGCGTTTGGTTTCTCGCGGCAAGGCGCTGTGCCTAGAAGTACGAGTTTGATCTTGCTTCGATTCATATATTGTTCTTTGTCTTTTTTTTGTGTGTGTTGTTGATTATTCGTGATTTTTCCAAGTGCTGTAAACATACCTCCTGCTCTGAAATGATTCGTTTATCACTTTGGCCATGTCGTTAGCCACCCGACATACACCAAAAAAAAGTAAAGTACCCCCGTCACGCCAAGTGACGAATAGGGAATATAGTGATAGTTACCATACAATTTACAGATCGTCGTCACGTGATTTTTGGAGTAATATGGTCGGAAATACGCCCGTTCCGCTTTACTTTCCTAGAAAAAAATTCCAGTACCCATTAAAGGCTGGGTGAACCGGAGCCGTCGGTTGGGATCGAACCCTTTCTCTTGTCCTTTGTAGTCCAGTTCACTAACCACTGAACTATCGGGACTCCTCGACTTACACCAGCAGTAGTAATATTTGTCGTGAAGATAGTTAAAAAAAAAAAAATTAACACCTAAACATTTGTTGAAATAATAAAGATTCAACATTGGTAAACTATCTTTACAGCATTTCTCCATTACTGGAGCCTGCCAGAGGGAACTTGCAGGACCGGAGAATAACGACCGCTTGTTCAGTGAAGTCTAGTTTTTATTTCACCCACGATAATTAAAAAAAAAACTGTTGACGCTACCAGGAATGTAACCCATGTTCTCTTCAGCGTAAAATTGGTGGAATAAAAGAATCAATTAGTTAACGAATATCCATTTATTAGAATAATAGAATTTATCGTTCAACAGCAGACATTTATTACCAATATAGAGTCAGTTTTACTGAGTTATTTTCGGGTCATCATCATTGAACTCCGAACATGTCCATAGGTGCTCAGATTCCCTCCTCAGCAAGTCCTGCAGTGTCCAGCGACTGACGACTCCAGTTCTATGTTGGTTGATAAGTCTTCTTACACGGCCACTAAGTTTCTCATTTCTGGCTGTGCCTATCTTAACTCCCATTTCCATCATCCGAAGAAGTGACGTGGATCTGTGTTTGTCGAAGTCCTGTGCTCTTCCCACATCTCGGAGGGCATTGATGATGTCCGCTCGATCCATTGGTTGCCCGTCATCAAACGACAGAGCAGCTAGCCAACCTGTCCGCTCTTTCATTTCCCCGTACTCCTGCATGTCCTGGGACATAGACAAAGGTGACCTTACGCATTTTTTACTTCTGCAATGACACTCCCCATTGCATGCGTACAGAGCTCGCCTCCAACAGAGTCAGTGTATTAAAACCTAGCAATTTGCTATATGAATAATATATATATATATATATATATATATATATATATATATATATATATATATATATATGGCCTTTGGCATCTTGACAGACGGTTGGTAGCAAGCAATCATGATAAGTCAGTAGTTTGGTAAAGCATTAGTGTCTGATACTGGGTGCTGCTTTACTGAACATCTTCTCTCGTGGCTGAATTTGCCAATCGTCTGGAAAGACAGATCTATCCACAGAACGAGCAAGGTGTAACCGCGGTACCCGGCCTTGTCTCCTTTCTCTTGCGCCTTTTGTATTCTGAATTTGACATCAGCACTATCTGGAAAGTTGCTGTGCCATTTTTGTTTGCTCTCCATGTGCTACGATCCGCAGCCACATTTTCCAAGTACCTTTCACTTATAGAAAATTCCATCAAGGAAGCCCTTGAGAGAATCTCATTACTGAGTACCATATTAATAATATCAATAGAACAACGTGTAATAATTGTGTTTTTCTATGACATCAGTAAATTAACATAATATTATATATGATTATATATATTTAAATAATAATAATATATATGAGTAATTTGTTAGAATTTACTACAAAAACATTATATATAAAAAAAACCAGACTATCAAACTATATAGAAGAAGAAAGAGCTGGTGGCCGAATCGATTACCCATCGTACTCCAAACTAGGAGAATGTGGGTTCGAATTGCGGTAGGGTCAAAATTTTGTTTACTATCGGGGGTGAACATGGCGACTGCTTAGGGCAAGCAGCCTTTATTTTCAGGTCCTGTAAGTTCACCCGGCAGACCTCAGTAATTGCATAATGAACAGACCTCAGTAATGGGATAATACATAGAAATCAGTATAGGGATAATGCATAGACCTCAGTAATGGGATAATGCACACACCTTAGTAATGGGATAATGCATATACCTCAGTAATGAGATAATGCACATACCTCAGTAATGGGATAATGCAAAGACCACAGCAATGGAATAATGCACAGACAACAGTAATGGATGATGCACAGACCTCAGTAATGGGATAATGCAAAGACCACAGCAATGGGATAATGCACAGACAACATTAATGGGATAATGCACAGACCTCAGTAATGGAAAAATGCAGACCTTAATAATGGGATAATGCCGTAAAGATATATTTTTTTTAATATAGAAAGAATTGGAACAACCAGACGGGCCCAATCATAAAAAACCGCTATTTGGTCAACCTCTCAAATGAATTTTCTCATTATAAAAAATCGGTCACATTTGGAAGCGTCATCATGACCGACATTTTATCCGGACTGAAGATTTTGTTTATCTCCAACTCAGATTGGCTGCGTAACAAGAGAGAAATCTTGAGACATTTAATGGTTCAATTTGTAATTGAGAGCAGCCGTTCGGTGTTAACGGGGGCGCCAGTTGTTAGATAAGCGTTACTCACCAACAACAATTTCATGTTTTATATTCTGTTGTGGGCACCTAACTTAATAACTCGTCCATACATCACTCATTCGTTCATTAATTCACTAATGACTTACGTAAGCATCACTTCTTTCATCAAACTACTCACTCACTCAATCTTACACAATCATTCACCTATCCACTCACTTTTGCTCAATCATTCATCTACTTACAACATTCTCCATTTACAAACCCTCCACCCTTCAATTATTACTCCCCGCTCTCACAGACCTTTCCGCTCTCATTGACCTTCCCGCTCTCACAGACCTTCCCGCTCTCACTGACCTTCCCGCTCTCACTGACCTTCCCGCTCTCACAGACCTTCACGTTCTCACTGATCGTCCTGCTCTCACTGATCGTCCCGCTCTCACTGACCTTCACGTTCTCACTGACCTTCACGCTCTCACTGACCTTCCCGCTCTCACTGACCTTCCCGCTCTCACAGACCTTCCCGCTCTCACAGACCTTCCCGCTTTCACTGACCTTCCCGCTCTCACTGACCTTCCCGCTCTCACAGACCTTCCCGCTCTCACTATCCTTCCCGCTCTCACTGACCTTCCCGCTCTCACTGACCTTCCCGCTCTCACAGACCTTCCCGCTCTCACTGACCTTCCCGCTCTCACTGACCTTCCCGCTCTCACTGACCTTCCCGCTCTCACAGACCTTCACGTTCTCACTGATCGTCCTGCTCTCACTGATCGTCCCGCTCTCACTGACCTTCCCGCTCTCACTGACCTTCCCGCTCTCACTGACCTTCACGTTCTCACTGATCGTCCCGCTCTCACTGACCTTCCCGCTCTCACTGACCTTCACGTTCTCACTGATCGTCCCGCTCTCACTGACCTTCCCGCTCTCACTGACCTTCCCGCTCTCACTGACCTTCCCGCTCTCACAGACCTTCACGTTCTCACTGATCGTCCTGCTCTCACTGACCTTCCCGCTCTCACTGACCTTCCCGCTCTCACTGACCTTCCCGCTCTCACAGACCTTCACGTTCTCACTGATCGTCCTGCTCTCACTGATCGTCCCGCTCTCACTGACCTTCACGCTCTCACTGACCTTCCCGCTCTCACTGACCTTCCCGCTCTCACTGACCTTCCCGCTCTCACTGACCTTCCCGCTCTCACAGACCTTCCCGCTCTCACTGACCTTCCCGCTCTCACTGACTTTCCCGCTCTCACAGACCTTTCCGCCCTCACAGACCTTCCCGCTCTCAATGACATTCCCGCCCATCTTCTCCCATCATTAAAATATGTCTTTCTACACGTTTATATCAACTACTTTAGCCACACTGATCTTTACTTCTTTCATTACTTCTCGTTTCCTTCATCGCCATATTAACATTATCATTTCACTGATTCGTGAATGATTGACTGACGCATTGAATAACTTAGAGATTAGACTCCTACACTTTTTAAGTGGGTAAGCAACTGGTTATAGGCATTTCCTCATAAACTTTCTCTATCCAGAGTTCATTCATACTCATCTTTCTATATCAGAGTTCTTTCATACTCATCTTTCTATATCCGAGTTCTTTCATACTCACCTTTCTATATCAGAGTTCTTTCATACTCATCTTTCTATATCAGAGTTCTTTCCTACTCATCTTTCTATAACAGAGTTCTTTCATAATCATCGTTCTATATCAGAGTTCTTTCCTACTAATCTTTATATATAAGAGTTCTTTCATACTCATCTTTCTATATCACTCATCTTTCTATATCAGAGTTCTTTCCTACTCACATTTCTATATCAGAGTTCTTTCCTACTCACATTTCTATATCAGAGTTCTTTCCTACTCACATTTCTATATCAGAGTTCTTTCCTACTCACATTTCTATATCAGAGTTCTTTCCTACTCACATTTCTATATCAGAGTTCTTTCCTACTCACCTTTCTATATCAGAGTTCTTTCCTACTCATCTTTCTATATCACTCATCTTTCTATATCAGAGTTCTTTCCTACTCACATTTCTATATCAGAGTTCTTTCCTACTCACATTTCTATATCAGAGTTCTTTCCTACTCACCTTTCTATATCAGAGTTCTTTCCTACTCATCTTTCTATATCACTCATCTTTCTATATCAGAGTTCTTTCCTACTCACATTTCTATATCAGAGTTCTTTCCTACTCACCTTTCTATATCAGAGTTCTTTCCTACTCACCTTTCTATATCAGAGTTCTTTCCTACTCACCTTTCTATATCAGAGTTCTTTCCTACTCATCTTTCTATACCAGAGTTCTTTCCTACTCACCTTTCTATATCAGAGTTCTTTGCTACTCACCTTTCTATACCAGAGTTCTTCCATACTCATCTTTCTATACAAGAGTTCTTTCCTACTCACCTTTCTATATCAGAGTTCTTTGCTACTCACCTTTCTATACCAGAGTTCTTTCATACTCATCTTTCTATACCAGAGTTCTTTCCTACTCACCTTTCTATATCAGAGTTCTTTCCTACTCAACTTTCTATACCAGAGTTCTTTCCTACTAATCTTTCTATATCAGAGTTCTTTCCTACTCATCTTTCTATATCAGAGTTCTTTCATACTCATCTTTCTATACCAGAGTTCTTTCCTACTCACCTTTCTATATCAGAGTTCTTTCCTACTCACCTTTCTATATCAGAGTTCTTTGCTACTCACCTTTCTATACCAGAGTTCTTTCATACTCATCTTTCTATACCAGAGTTCTTTCCTACTCACCTTTCTATATCAGAGTTCTTTGCTACTCACCTTTCTATACCAGAGTTCTTCCATACTCATCTTTCTATACCAGAGTTCTTTCCTACTCACCTTTCTATATCAGAGTTCTTTGCTACTCACCTTTCTATACCAGAGTTCTTTCATACTCATCTTTCTATACCAGAGTTCTTTCCTACTCACCTTTCTATATCAGAGTTCTTTCCTACTCAACTTTCTATACCAGAGTTCTTTCCTACTAATCTTTCTATATCAGAGTTCTTTCCTACTCATCTTTCTATATCAGAGTTCTTTCATACTCATCTTTCTATACCAGAGTTCTTTCCTACTCACCTTTCTATATCAGAGTTCTTTCCTACTCACCTTTCTATATCAGAGTTCTTTGCTACTCACCTTTCTATACCAGAGTTCTTTCATACTCATCTTTCTATACCAGAGTTCTTTCCTACTCACCTTTCTATATCAGAGTTCTTTCCTACTCATCTTTCTATATCAGAGTTCTTTCATACTCATCTTTCTATACCAGAGTTCTTTCCTACTCACCTTTCTATATCAGAGTTCTTTCCTACTCACCTTTCTATATCAGAGTTCTTTGCTACTCACCTTTCTATACCAGAGTTCTTTCATACTCATCTTTCTATACCAGAGTTCTTTCCTACTCACCTTTCTATATCAGAGTTCTTTCCTACTCAACTTTCTATACCAGAGTTCTTTCCTACTAATCTTTCTATATCAGAGTTCTTTCCTACTCATCTTTCTATATCAGAGTTCTTTCCTGCTCACATTTGTATATCAGAGTTCTTTCCTACTCACCTTTCTATATCAGAGTTCTTTCATACTCATCTTTCTATATCAGAGTTCTTTCCTACTCATCGTTCTATATCAGAGTTCTTTCATAATCATCGTACTATATCAGAGTTCTTTCCTACTAATCTTTCTATATCAGAGTTCTTTCATACTCACCTTTCTATATCAGAGTTCTTTCATACTCATCTTTCTATATCCGGAGTTCTTTCATACTCATCTTTCTATATCCGGAGTTCTTTCATACTCACCTTTCTATATCAGAGTTCTTTCATACTCATCTTTCTATATCCGGAGTTCTTTCATACTCACCTTTCTATATCAGAGTTCTTTCATACTCATCTTTCTATATCCGGAGTTCTTTCATACTCATCTTTCTATATCCGGAGTTCTTTCATACTCATCTTTCTATATCAGAGTTCTTTCATACTCATCTTTCTATATCCGGAGTTCTTTCATACTCATCTTTCTATATCCGGAGTTCTTTCATACTCATCTTTCTATATCAGAGTTCTTTCATACTCATCTTTCTATATCCGGAGTTCTTTCATACTCATCTTTCTATATCAGAGTTCTTTCATACTCATCTTTCTATATCCGGAGTTCTTTCATACTCACCTTTCTATATCAGAGTTCTTTCATACTCACCTTTCTATATCAGAGTTCTTTCATACTCATCTTTCTATATCAGAGTTCTTTCACACTCACCTTTCTATATCAGAGTTCTTTCATACTCATCTTTCTATATCAGAGTTCTTTCATACTCATCTTTCTATATCCGGAGTTCTTTCATACTCACCTTTCTATATCAGAGTTCTTTCACACTCACCTTTCTATATCAGAGTTCTTTCATACTCACCTTTCTATATCAGAGTTCTTTCACACTCACCTTTCTATATCAGAGTTCTTTCACACTCACCTTTCTATATCAGAGTTCTTTCATACTCATCTTTCTATATCAGAGTTCTTTCATACTCATCTTTCTATATCCGGAGTTCTTTCATACTCATCTTTCTATATCAGAGTTCTTTCATACTCATCTTTCTATATCCGAGTTCTTTCACACTCACCTTTCTATATCAGAGTTCTTTCACACTCACCTTTCTATATCAGAGTTCTTTCATACTCATCTTTCTATATCCGGAGTTCTTTCATACTCACCTTTCTATATCAGAGTTCTTTCATACTCACCTTTCTATATCAGAGTTCTTTCACACTCACCTTTCTATATCAGAGTTCTTTCATGCTCATCTTTCTATATTCATATTACTTTCCTACTCGTCCTCTTATAGCCAGAATTATTTTCAGATTGTCTCTGTACAAAAAAATATGATTTTCTTCTCGACTGTCAATATATGACTTTTTTTTTTTTTTACTACTCCTTTCTCTGTATCCAGAGTTCTTTCATTCTCATCTGTTTATAAACAGACGTTTTTCATACTCAAGACAATTATAATAATGAAATATAATTAGGAATGGGCATTTCTGAAGTAGAGACAAATAAACAAATTAGGGGCCAATGGTATGTTTACATCACTGGGGAAATCTACAAACAGAAAAAAAAACGACAGCCCGAATTAGGATCAAACACTTACTCCTCGACATTGCGCATTGCCACGAGATTGAAAGGGCGTCCCACATTCCAGTTCGGTACAAAAAGAACGACCGCAGACTCCTCCCCCTTTCTTAATGGTTGTCTCATAAAGTAGGTTAAATATTACGAAATCTTGAGTGAGTTTTACGCCTTTCAATTTTAAATCTAGTCTAGGCAGTGGCATACTACCTACTCTTTTCGATTTTTAACTGTCGCGGGTTCTTACCGTCAATGTTACTGAGTACGTGCTAAGCGTTGTGATCTTCCTGTGCAATAGGTTAGGTAATTGAAATACTATTAAGTAGGTATTATATATTATATGGTGATTAAAAAAAAAAAAAAGTAAAGTACCCCCGTCACGCCAAGTGGCGTATAGGGAAATATGGTGTTAGTGACCCTATATTTTACAGACCTTCAGCACATGATTTTTGGGGTAATGTGGTCAGTATTACGCCCGTGCTGTTTACTCTCCCAGAAAAAATCCGGTACCCATTTAAGGCTGGGTGAACCCGGAAGCCGTCGGTTGGGATCGAACCATACCCTATGTCCTTTGTAGTCCAGTTCACTAACCACTGAGCTATCGCGGCTCCCATTATATGGTGATGTTGGTCTTAAAATAAAGAAAAAAATAGCCGTTATTTATTTCTATCGTTCATACGCTGACTAGAAACAGTCTGAGAGATAAGATCAGAAATGAAGAACTGAGAAGAAAGCTAGGCATAGCCCCCGCCATAGAATATATAAAGAAACAACAGATAAAATGATTTTGCCACTTGCGAGTAATCAAAACACAACACAACGAGCCCACATTAAACGTTGCGAGAACTCCATACCTAGGGGTCGACCACGAAAAAGATGGGTCGATGGAATATTGGAAGCACTAGGAAACATAACAGCAGCAGAGGCGAACAGAAGAGCAAAAGACGGAAAATTATATCTCCCCTCGACGCTGAAAAGCAATAAGGAGGAAAAGAAGATGATGACCACGAAAAGAATAAAAATAGCCCTATTCGTCATCCATTCTTAAGAAAAGGACGTTGAGTGGGCGTAAATGTGTACAGTGTTGCGTTGTGGTTTATTCGTGCCTTTCGGCCAAATGCTTTCAACTTCGACACAATATTTTTTTAGAACCACGTTGCCTTCCCACTCCGACCCCTTTCGCTTGGCCAGACTAGTCTGGTTAGTCTGTTACTACAGGTACCGACCGCAAAGGGTCTGGTTCTGGTTCACCGATCCTTGCGCAAGCCATCAGCTGTAAGTCACTGATATCTTCCAGCTCTGTTGCTGTCGGCTGCCTTGACTTTCCCAAACAAAAATACAGAACACATGGCTCAACCAGCCACCAGGAAGAATATCGGGCAGTGTCAATGAGAAACGTGATCGTCTAGGCGATGAGCCTACGGTACTGATTCATTGATTAGTTGCGTAACTTAAATGTTGTACTCCATTATCTTTTAGATGGGTCAGAAATTTGTTTGGATTTGATATGAACGTACACCGACGTCGTAAACTACACACTGTATGAGGATATGAACGTACACCGACGTCGTAAACTACACACTGTATGAGGTAATGTCTATTTATAGCTTACGTCGCGTGGTTATTGATCAGCTTACCACGTGATCTCATTGATATTTTGATCCTACAAACAGGCCAGCAAGAATCTATACCGGACACTGAGCGGTCAATCATAACTTCAATGGCTTCATAATTTCTTGTTTTATGAGTGGAGGGGAGAAATAAAATTGGAGGGAAGAGGAGAGGAGTTAGAGAGATATATAATTCTTTTTGCATGTCAGTGCATGAATACATAACAATGATATCGTATATAATTTTTATTTTTTTTTAAAACTCTCACAATGTGTTCTGTGATTAATTTATCTTCAGGTTTCTTTGTATTCTGTTCAGTGTCCCTCTTTAGCAAGAAAACCAATAGGAGTGTGCAACACAATTGTGAGGTCTGCATCAGGCAGTAATTTACGTAACGCCTCATCGCTCTTCTATCTTTCTGTTTGTATTGTTTTTCCCTCCCTATTTTGCCTATGGTTGTTAATACTTGTTCCTGGATCCTGTTTGTTGCTAACCGTGCTACAAGGTTTAATACATCAAGGGAAGAAGCAAATAATTGTAGTGCTGCTGTAAAGCTGGTAGAAAGGACCAAGTGGTGGGGTGTAACGTACACTCATACAGGGTATTCAGCTCCTAGCAAAAGCTGGCGAACGAAAAAAAAAATACAGGTTATGGTGGCAGCTTTAGAAAAAAATGAACACAAAAAATACAGACTTTTGTGTCTACATGCGGCCTTCTACAGAGAATAACACAAACGGACAATGGATTAAAGACAAACTTTGCTACATCTAGAATGAGCGAGACAGGTGAAGCAATGAGAAATAAAAAGATGGATAAGAGATGAAATGATAAAATGAAATAGATATGTGCAACATATAGAAGGATAACAATTGGTAACTTGTAACAATTAGTAAGCTAAACATGTTTTAAAATTCAACCGAGACTTAACTGAGGCACGTTTCACACTTCTATTTTATCATTTTATTTCTTGTCCCTCTTTTTATTTCTCATTGGTTTACCTGTCATGCACATTCTACATGTCTATCTTATTTCGTTTATCTTTATGTTTACCTTTATTTTTATCATTAATTCGTTCATCTTTGTGTTTATCTTTATGTTTATCATTATTTCGTTTATCATTATTTCGTTTATCTTTATGTTTATCATTAATTCGTTTATCTTTGTGTTTATCTTTATGTTTATCATTATTTCGTTTATCTTTATGTTTATCATTATTTCGTTCATCTTTATGTTTATCATTATTTCGTTTATCTTTATGTTTATCATTAATTCATTTATCTTTATGTTTATCATTATTTCGTGTATCTTTATGTTTATCATTATTTCGTTATCCGTTTTTGTTGTTCTCGTTTTCTGAAGAATGCAGCATGTATGCCGAAACGTCAGTATTTTGTTGTGTTCCTTTTTTGTAAAGCTGTCACCATACCTTGTAGGAGTGTACACTACACCACTTGCTCCTTTAACACGTCTATTTTTTCTTTCTCAATGTTATTAAGGATTGGTGTTAAACTTCCCATTCTAATAATATTGTCCGAATCAGGTTGCATTTCTTCTGGTTATATTCCTTCTGGTTATATTCCTTCTTGTTGCATTAATTTTTGAGTCCGCCCCACGACGACTCCTCTCCATCGTCCGCCCTTACGTGGCCACATATGTGTTGTGCTATGATTTCTAGTAAACTTCACTGAATGCACATTTCGGCCCAATACATCCGTTTTCATCGTGACCGGATTGCCTTTCCTCTCGATCTGTTACTAGTGGGCATTGCATGGGGACGTAATATGGTCTGAGTTATTCTAGTTATCGATCATAAACAGCCAGCTATGAGTCGCTGACCGCTTTCAGCCCTGGTGGTGACATGCCATCTACACATATCACATTTAAGATTATTCTAAACAGCTTTGTGCTAGTCACGGCACCTTCTTTAAGTAACCAGCCTTTCACCATCGTGTGCACATTTATTTGCATAAACGTAATTTTAAGGATAAAGAAGGCTCAGTAAAAAAATAAGGTATTCTGAATAAAATGATAGCCTAGTAATAAGGTATTCTGAATAAAGTGATAGCCTAGTACCGGCTTTTTTTCTGGGAAAGTAAAGCAGCACGGGCGTAATACTGACCACATTACCCCAAAAATCGTGTGCTGAAGGTCTGTAAAATATAGGGTCACTAACACCATATTTCCCTATACGCCACTTGGCGTGATGGGGGTACTTTACTTACTTTACTAGTAATAAGGTATTCTGAATAAAATGATAGCCTTGTAATAAGGTATTCTGAATAAAATGATAGCCTAGTAATAAGGTATTCTGAATAAAATGATAGCCTAGTAATAAGGTATTCTGAATAAAATGATAGCCTAGTAATAAGGTATTCTGAATAAAATGATAGCCCAGGGTATAAATTATGTATTTAATGTGATTGTTGTACCTGCAATCAAACCGAGAATACGTGACGAGTTTTTTTAAGAACTCATTGGAAAATACATCGGTCCTGTGCTGAGAATGAATGAAGAAAGATTTCCCAGTCGGGCATTAATGTGGAAACCACTTGGTATACGATGTTAACACCAACTTCATGTTATGCTCAACCGTTTATCCGTTTCTTACCCTTGTTTTGCGTTGTCCGCGCCGTATACTTGGTATCACCTGGAAGTTCAAAGTGCAAAACGTGGAGGTCCTTACTAGCACAGGCCTCCCGAACATCTACACGCTGTTCAAAGAATGTAGGTTATGCTGGCTTGGCCACATACACCGTATGAATGATGGCCGCATACAAACAAATATAAACTATTGACAACTAGTAGATGGTAAAAGAACTAGGGGGCGCCCAAATCTTCGATTTGTAGACGTGTGTAAATGTGACTCGAAGACTCTGAACAATTACTCTGCAGCCTGGGAAGAAATAGCTGCACATCGTAATCTTTGGAAACACACTCTAAAGCTTCAACTCAATCAATAAGCAGACATATTCATTGAAGAAGAGAACACAAGGCGAAGGGAAAGAAAAAAAAATCACATTTCTTGATGGCACTGCAAAATATATAGTCAACTATGACTGACGGAGGTTACAATAGTCAACTATGATTGACGGAGACTACAATAGTCAACTATGACTGACGGAGGTTACAATAGTCAACTATGATTGACGGAGACTACAATAGTCAACTATGACTGAGGGAGGCTACAATAGTCAACTATGATTGACGGAGGCTACAATAGTCAACTATGATTGATGGAGGCTACAGTAGTCAACTATGATTGATGGAGGCTACAGTAGTCAACTATGATTGATGGAGGCTACAGTAGTCAACTATGACTGAGGGAGGCTACAATAGTCAACTATGATTAATGGAGGCTACAATAGTCAACTATGATTGATGGAGGCTACAATAGTCAACTATGATTGATGGAGGCTACAATAGTCAACTATGATTGATGGAGGCTACAATAGTCAACTATGATTGATGGAGGCTACAATAGTCAACTATGATTGTTGGAGGCTACAATAGTCAACTATGATTGATGGAGGATACAGTAGTCAACTATGATTGATGGAGGCTACAGTAGTCAACTATGATTGATATTACAAAAGGTTGAAAACGGACTCTGGCAGACATGTTTTAGCGAAATGTAAGAAAAGCTTTTGTCCTTTGGTTATTGAAGGTCCCGGTATCACTGCAAACGAATTAAAATCCATACTTGCTCAACCGTCCGTGCCAGTGGAATCATCCGAATTACTAACTTATCTCCCAAACAAAGAAAGGTAGCTGTAGTCCCCATCAAAGCAGTCTCAGCACACGCCAAAAGACATAAGGCGAAACCGCACAGACAGTGAGCACAGCCAATTGTTCACTGCCATACAATATCATCATTCATCGTAAACAATTGGAATATCGAAACATGATCAAAACGGATGAAACACACAGCTCATGGTGTGCACAGAGCACTTAACTCAGTATCTCCTGCAACAAGCCGGACTTGGAATATGAGAAAACTGCAACAAGGAACACTTTCATACATAGCCTTCAATGGTTCCTGTCACCTATCGACCATACTGACCGGAAGTTCACGTTCTCCTGAGAGTGATGATCGTCATATTTTTTTTTTAAATGAATAGCGCTTGATGATGTTAGGCCATCGTTTTTGACTCCAATTCCGAACATATAAAACACAGTCGTCGGATTATCCCCGTCGCATATCAAATAACAGACCGTAAGATTAGAGTATAGCCGGCCTAGGGATATACGATGAACCATTATGATGACGTAGCATACACAACAATGGCTGCGCCCATATATTCCTGATTACTCTAGTGAATGCAGCCTACAACGAACGAACCACGGTGCAAATTCCCTACAGAAATAATAAAAAAGAGATAAAGTAAAGCTGACGTCAACTACCCAGCATGCCATAACTATAAAACTCCTCCGTTTGATGCCCTTTTATTCAAACAGGATAGGAGAACATGAATGGATGACGTCAACAAGAAACGGGAATGGGAAATATTTCAACAAACATCGACACTGACCCACAGAATTAAGATCTGGAGACAGATCGTAATCAACTCATTATGTTGGCATCAAAAAGGGCCCAAATGGACGTAAAGACCAATAATCAGAGACTAAACCCACTACGTCTCATTTTCAGCAGTTATTTACTTATTCTATCTACAAGCGTGTTCGAAACTATAATAATATTATTAATATTATAATTGTCATTGAGTGTCATCTCCGCAATGAAGGTTTGCTACCATGGAGCGCCATTCTGCTCTGTCTCTTGTTTTGATGGTGCAGGTTGTCATAGGCTTGTTTGTTTGAATATCATTTGATGTTACTCGTCCATGTTAGTCTTGGTCTGCTTCTGCCTCTTTTACTTGGTATTTTCCCCTCCAGGATTACTTTTAGTAGGCTGTTGTGTCTTTTAACATGGCCCAAAAATCGCATTTGTCTTGTTCGAATTGTGTTTAATAGTTCTATTTTCATTTTTCGTTGTTTTAAGACTTCATCGTTTGTTTTCTTTTCCTTCCATCCAATTCTACCTATTCTTCTACATTTCCACATTTCAAAGGCTTCAATTCTCTGTTCTGTTTTCTTGTCTAATGTCCATTTTTGTGCACCATATAGGAATGTTGAGAGGACATAACATTTTGCTATTCTTAGTTTTAGCCCTGGTGTTATTTGTTTTAATTTTAATATATTCTTCATAACATTAAAATTACTATTTGCCATTCCTATTCTGTTGTTTATTTTAGTTGTATATTTTCCATCACTGGTTATAGTATGTCCGAGGTAATAGAAATTATAATAGAATGCACACCACCTCTTTCGTTGCACTAACTGAACTCATGCTTCGTTGTCCTGCTGGTAGATTACATTGACGTTTTTGACGAAAAGTATATTCTTTCATAGTTATGGTTATTTCATATTCGCGATTAGCCTTCACGCCTCGGCTGTATATCTTTATGATCACTCTCGAAGCATGCGAAGGCCACTGTAGAGTTGCAGTCAGCGATTATTGATTACTGAGAATAATTTCCTGCATCACAGAAAGGGAGAGAGACAAAGAAGGAAGTCATGATTTGGAAGGAAACAATGCTGTTACATACACTGACGGCTATGTGCTGCAAGGTAATGTTTCTGTGTCGGCTAATACCAAAGGTACTATCGTTTCAGAGTGGAACTTACATTACAATAGCTTTGAGTTTGACAGTTTGTTTATTATTTATTTGTATTCACCCGATGACAAAATGGTTTTCTCTTGGTCTTCTTCATTGTTGTGGTTGTGGAAGGCGTCGGTATCACTGTAAACGAATTAAAATCCATAATTGCTCAACCGCCCGTGCCAGTGGAATCATGCGAATTAATATCTAATTTTCAAAATGCACAAGAAATTGGTGATACTGACTGATGCACTGTCAGTCCTATCAGCTCTAAAAACCAACAGGAACAGTGATCTAGATGACTTGAGAACAACCCTAGACCAACTATGCAATAACTTCCAGAGAGTGGTCATCCAGTGGATACCATCACACTGTAATATACACGGAAACGAACGCGCAGACAAATTAGCTAAAGAGGGAGGGAGATTACCACAAGAGAACCACCTGGTTAGCTACGACGAAGCCAAATCCATCATCAAAGGCCAGTACCATGAACAATGGAAACGAGAACACCCAAAGTATAACAAGAGGGACGGATACATCCAACTATCAAGGAGGGATCAAGTCATCATACTTCGCCGACGCACTGGCCACAACAGAATGAGAAACCACATGTTGAACAAACTCAAGATAGGTACTACCAGCCTATGTCACTGCACACTGGACAACATGACAATAAAACATGTTCTACAGGATTTCCCCCAGTACACAGACCTGAGAAGGACAATGTGGAACACACCCACCTCCCTGGAAGAAAAACTATACGGGGCAACCGAATCACTTAAACAGACAGCTGCCTTCATAAGAAAGTCCGGAATCCTACTCTGAATGAGCCATGATCGCAGTGGAAGAAGAATTTCCCAAATAAAGCTAGCTACAGTCCCCATCATAGCAGTCTCAGCACACGCCAAAAGACATTAGGCGAAACCGCACAGAAAGTGAACACAGCCATCTGTTCCCTGTCGTACGATATCATCATTCATCGTAAGCAATCGGAATATCGGAACACAATTCGGATGAAACACAGCTCACGGTGTACACAAAGCACTAAACTCAGTAGCTCCGGCAGCAAGGCGGACTTGGAATATGAGGAAACTGCAGCAAGGAACACTTTTCAGACACAAACTTTAACAATTCCTGCCGCCTATCCACCATATTGTCCAGTATTCTTCATTGTTCACCCCTTGTAAAAAGACACGTGCTAAAAGATTTAAACATTTTAAAGAACGGACTTATAAACACCATTCTACAGACGAAATTTAAATACTATAAAAAGCGGGCGAGAAAGAACAATAATGGAAGGCCCGGTTCCTGGGCGACGCATCAGGGCAGACCATCAAGTATACCATGAAGACGACAACAAAATAAGTGGGAGATCTGACTAGAGACAGAGATTTGGTTTGTTATTTGGTTATGGAAGGCCCCGGTATCACTGCACACGAATTAAGATCAATAATCGCTCAACCGCCCGGGCCAGCGTAATCATCCGAATCTCATCTCCCAAACAAAGAAAGGTAACTGTGGTCCCCATCATAGCAGTCTCAGCACACGCCATAAGACATAAGGCGCAACTGCGCAGAAAGTGAACACAGCCAATTGTTCCTGTCATACGATATCATCATTCATCGAAAGCAATTGGAATAACGAAACATGATCAAAACGGATGAGACACACAGCTCACGGTGTGCACAGAGCACTTAACTCAGTAGCTCCTGCAACAAGCCGGACTTAGAATATGAGGAAACTGCAACAAGAAACACTTTTCATGCACAGCCTTCAATTGTTCCAGCCGCCTATCCACCATATACCGGGAGTTCACGTTCTCTTGAAAATAATTATCGTCATATTTTTTAAAAATGTAGAGCGCTTGATGATGTTAGGCTATCGTTGTTGACTCCAATTCCGAACATATAGACGTTCAGAAAGAGGCCTAAGCAAAAAGAGAGCTAATTTCCAATATTAGGAAAAAAAAACAATCATCATTTTTTTGCCACGCAATGAGGTAGGGACAGCTGGAATATATCGTGACTACTGGGAAAGTTGAGGAACGAAGAGATAAAAGAAGCAAAGAGAAAAGATAACAGACAGTTTAAGAGAATGGCTTGGCAGTAGGTCAGCGACAGAAAATATCAATAACTGTCGAGATCGAGAGTTGTGGAGAGACTTGATCACCTACGCCAGCAGGAATGGTACTTGATGATAATAATCGAAATAATGGCCATATGGGATAATTGGGAACACTGAAACGGTGAATAACTTGATTGGCTTTTTGAATACCTGTGAAGGAAGTGATGGGCGAGTACAAGGATCGTCTATAGTTGTAAGTCGGAATAGATTAGTCTGTTGTAATATCAACTCTAATACTTTTAATAGTTTATAGATGTAACATATGGTTGGTTGGTTGGTTGGTTGGTTGCGTTCGCCCGATGACTAAAGTATTCTAGAGTATCGTGGTAGACTAGAATATTCCTCTTCATCATCCGCCCTTACAAGGACGTAGTGGACTTGTCTGCGTTGTGTTGTGGTTTGCAGTATAACTGTTATATTTGCGCCTTTCGGCCCAACATATCCGACCTCAGCACGACATTTTTGAGTACCGGGTTGTCTTCCCTCTTCGATCCCTGCACGCTTGGCCAGAATAGACAGGTTAGACTGTTACTGGAGGCACCACGGAAAGGTGGAGCAGGGTCTGGATGGTTTTGGTTCACCGATCCTGGCGCAAGCCATCAGCTGTGGGTCGCTGACAACTTCCAGCTCCGGTGCTGGGAGGCGCGCCTTCGCCTCTAGATGTAACATATTAAGGTAATTACAATATGTTAAATTCAAATCTCCGTAGATTTTTCTTTGTTGCGAAGTTAAAAGTGAACAGATTGTTATGTATTGGAAGTAATATGTTAACATTTGTAGTATACTTGATAGGAAGCAAAATCTAGACAATTATGGTTTGAGTTAGTAGCAACTTCGTGAAATGTTATCAGTTAGATCTTACATTCCTAAACAATCATCATCATCACCATTGAGTGCAGTCCTTCGCATCGAAGGTTGGCTACCATGGAGCGCCATTCTGCTCTGTCTCTTGCTTTGATGGTGCATGTTGTCATAGGCTGATTTGTTTATCTTTTGATGTTACTCGTCCATGTCAGCCTAAGTCTGCCTCTTTTATCTTGTATATTCCCTTCCAAGATTACTTTTAGTAGGCTGATGTGTCTTTTAACATGCCCCAAAAATCTCATTTGTCTTGTTTCGATTAAATTTAGTAGTTCTCTTTTTATCTTCAGTTGTTTTGAATATTTGGTCGTTTGTTTTCTTTTCTTTCCATCCAATTCTTATTTTTCTATAAATCTACAGTTCAGAGGCTTCAATTGTCTGTTCTGTTTCCTTGTCTAATGTCCATGTTTCTGCATCATAGGGAATATTGAGAAGATATAACAATATGTCATTCTTAGTTTTAGCTCTGGTGTTATTTGTCTTGATGTTAGTATGTTCTTCATGACATTAAAATTACTTTTTGCCATTCCTATTCTTTTGTTTATTTCAGTTGTACATTTTCCATCTCTGGTTATAGTATGTCCAAGGTAGTTGTAGCTCTGATCTGTCTCCAGGTCTATTTCTTCAATTTTGACACCCACTTGTGGGTTTTGAGTATTATCTTTGTTTACGATCATAGTTTTAGTCTATTTGATATTCATATCTAATCCATACTTTTCGCTTGTCATGTTTATTTCATTAAGCAATTGTTGTAGATCTTTAGGATTTTGTGTTAGTTATAAATACAGTATCATCAGCATATCTTAGGTTATTGATTATCTTTCCATTAATGTTTAGGCCGTGCATCTCTGAGATGTTTTTCAAGATTTGCTCAGTGTATAGATTGTGATAGGATGCACTGAGGGACGAAGTTAAGAGACCTTCATTTAAAGCAACTCACGTGGTCAACCTACACAAACACTTGTACATAAAAAGCAAAGCCCAGTTTAGATTTCTATAGTTGACTGTGATAAATACACGCACTGCCAGTACGCAAGGTGTATGAATCAAAATGTGGGATGATTGTAAATAAATCTTGACCTACCTTGTGAAACATCCATTGGTTGGCTGGTCTCTGTCACATCGCGCTCGTGTCACGGGGCAACCCACTTTAGAATAGGGAGGTGGGAGGCTACCATGTGACTTTGACACTCCAGTCTTGACACGCGATAATGGCCTTTAGCGCTGGCACTGATCGGCCATAAAAGTCAGTGTGTGGTAGTCATTTCACTCAAATCTATTTTACTCACCGGCTCAGTTCCACGTTTAACACACGGCTACTATAATGGTAAGTTTTGATTTGCTGACTATTCTTTAACTTGTGTGGGGTAACGTGAATTAAATGTATTATTTTGTTGGTTCAACTTATTAGTTAGTTAATTAATTACGTTACTTTTTTTAAACAATTTATTTTTTGCTCTTCTCTTATAATCAAATGCTTCTGCTAGATTATATTCTTTAGAGTAATTGATACATGTCTTGTGTACCCCACGTGATAACGAGCAAGTTGGTGTATATTATTTCAACAGTTCAGTTTGTCTACTAGCGAGTATATGTTAGTTCAACGGTTCAGTTTGTCTACTAGCGAGTATATATTAGTTCAACAGTTCAGTTTGATGAGTTTGTCTGCTAGCGAGTATATATTAGTTCAACGGTTCAGTGTGTCTACTAGCGAGTATATGTTAGTTCAACGGTTCAGTTTGTCTGCTAGCGAGTATATATTAGTTCAACGGTTCAGTTTGTCTACTAGCGAGTAAATGTTAGTTCAACGGTTCAGTTTGTCTGCTAGCGAGTATATATTAGTTCAACAGTTCAGTTTGTCTGCTAGCGAGTATATATTAGTTCAACAGTTCAGTTTGTCTGCTAGCGAGTATATATTAGTTCAACAGTTCAGTTTGTCTGCTAGCGAGTATATATTAGTTCAACGGTTCAGTTTGTCTACTAGCGAGTATATGTTAGTTCAACAGTTCAGTTTGTCTGCTAGCGAGTATATGTTAGTTCAACGGCTCAGTTTGTCTACTAGCTAGTATATGTTATTTCAAAAGTTCAGTTTGTCTACTAGCGAGTATATGTTATTTCAACAGTTCAGTTTGTCTGTTAGCGAGTATATGTTATTTCAATAGTTCAGTTTGTCTACTAGCGAGTATATGTTATTTGAACAGCTCAGTTTGTCTGCTAGCGAGTATATGTTATTAGAACAGTACAATTTGTCTGCTAGCGAGTATATGTTATTTCAACAGTTCAGTTTGTCTGCTAGCGAATATATATTATTTCAACAGTTCAGTTTGTCTGCTAGCGAGTATATGTTATTTCAACAGTTCAGTTTGTCTGCTAGCGAGTATATGTTATTTCAACAGTTCAGTTTGTCTGCTAGCGAGTATATGTTATTTCAACAGTTCAGTTTGTCTGCTAGCGAGTATATATTATTTTGGCATTGACAGACCACATACATTCAGTTATCAGCAAACACATCATAGGAAGAGACTTCCAAAACTGACCAGCATCTCCCATACCTCAGACTGGCTCGTCGACAGACATGGACAGACCCACCTTCAATCTTTCAGGCAGCAGACACGTGGGCAAAGTCAAACAAGAATTTCTTGTTATCGAATACAAACAACTTTAATATGAATCGCTCAGTCTGGTCAAGTGGCCGTCTATTAACTCTGTTCTAAACTAGTGATCTGGGCGACAGAACGATGAATGATCACGACCAGGTTCTAACAGAACTATACTGTCAGTCTCTAGCAGTGTTTTAAAAAGTCTCATACATATCGACTTGCCAGGTCGACTGCCGTCCTAGAGTGTCCGTCTCCTCCCTCCTCTCTCTTCTACCTTTTCAAAATTCTCCACGGTCCGGGACTATTTTATTCCTAGAGGTAAATGCATCAAGATGCACCAAGATGCGTAGAGATGCGAAGCTGCTGTAAAGCTGAAACGGTCACAGGGAAGTGACCATTTTTTATTTTTCCTCTCTTTAGTATTTAGCATATTATCGCCATGTAGTTAGATTTGTTAATATATCGTTATATATAATTTTTTTTGTTTGTTGTTCGTCCAGATGAAGGCCTACTTGGCCGAAACGTCGACTTTTGTTTCGTCCATCACCACGTAAAGCTGTCACCATACCACTTTTTTCTTCCTTTTTTTAGTATTGCTATTTTATTCCTATTGTTCCATTGGTAGCCGCTAAGCTGAACGTGACACTGATTGGTCAGTTCAAGCTATCTTCGATAAATTCCCGCGGATTAATCTTCAGGCTCTAAGACCCGGGAAGGAACAATTGCTGCGCTTCGATGACTTCTAATTGGGCTGTATGGGTAGGCACTCCCTACCCTATTACCTTATTCCGAACATTTCAGTTTATCTGATAGCGAGTATATGTTATTTGAACAGTACAATTTGTCTGCTAGCGAGTATATGTTATTTGAACAGTACAATTTGTCTGCTAGCGAGTATATGTTATTAGAACAGTACAATTTGTCTGCTAGCGAGTATATGTTATTTGAACAGTACAATTTGCTTGCTAGCGAGTATATGTTATTTAAACATTTCAGTTTGTCTGCTAGCGAGTATCTGTTATTAGAACAGTACAATTTGTCTGCTAGCGAGTATATGTTATTTGAACAGTACAATTTGTCTGCTAGCGAGTATATGTTATTTAAACATTTCAGTTTGTCTGCTAGCGAGTATATGTTATTTGAACAGTACAATTTGTCTGCTAGCGAGTATATGTTATTTGAACAGTACAATTTGTCTGCTAGCGAGTATATGTTATTTAAACATTTCAGTTTGTCTGCTAGCGAGTATAGTATATGTTATTTGAACAGTACAATTTGTCTGCTAGCGAGTATATGTTATTTGAACAGTACAATTTGTCTGCTAGCGAGTATATGTTATTTGAACATTTCAGTTTGTCTGCTAGCGAGTATTTGTTATTTGACAGTACGATTTGTCTGCTAGCGAGTATATGTTATTTGAACAGTATAATTTGTCTGCTAGCGAGTATATGTTATTTGAACAGTACAATTTGTCTGCTAGCGAGTATATGTTATTAGAACAGTACAATTTGTCTGCTAGCGAGTATATGTTATTTGAACAGATCCGATTAGTCTGCAGTTGAGTGCTCATGACCGAAATGCTCAGTCAGCGCTGGCGTTCTTTGCTAATTGTTGATTAGTTTCAAACTGATAAAGGATATCCCATAGCATAACTGACCCGGAGGAATTGAGCAGGTTCTATTTGTATTGGGCGTGTTTGTTGTGGGGGCGTGGTCCGAGCTCTTCACCAATACCTTCTTTGAACAAAAGGTCATTCATGTCGAGGAACATACCATATCTTGTTCTTCCATAACGAAGCCCTCAGCCTTGTGCAGTGTGTAACAATTTAACGGTTGATGTGTTCCCGTGCCTAAATGCATTTAAAAGCCTTTATCATTACAAAAAACTGGCTTACAAACACCAATCCCATCATAATCATGTGCCATACCGGTTGGTGTATGCGATCATGTTCATCCACAATCTTCTATCATCAGTGCATCATATCAGTTCTGTAAAGTAAGTAAAGTACCCCCCGTCACGCCAAGAGGCGGCGTATAGGGAAATATGGTGTTAGTGACCCTATATTTTACAGACCTTCAGCACATGATTTTTGGGGTAATGTGGTCGGTATTACGCCCGTGCTGCTTTACTTTCCCAGAAAAATCCGGTACCCATTTAAGGCTGGGTGAACCCGGAGCCGTCGGTTGGGATCGAACCCTACCTCTTGTCCGTAGTAGTCCAGTTCACTAACCACTGAGCTATCGCGGCTCCCACTAATTTTTAGGGAATTAGTAAAACCCAGGTGTCCTCGCCAGGGTACGAACCCCGGCTGTTGCCGTGGTAAGCCAACCGATATCAGTTCTGTTGTTGACTGTTTTCCATGCCATGACACCAAGCTATCCAGTATTTTCTCTCTTTGTCGTCCGCGATCTCTCTTTCCTTTTAGTTTTCCAGTTGTAACCAATTATTCCAACTTTCCTCATCTCATAATGTGCCTGAAAAATGTTGATTGTTTATTTCTGATGTTTTTTTTAGGAGTTCCCTTTTTGTGCTGGCCTCTTTGAGAATTTTTTCATTGGTCTTTTTAGCTGTCTAGGGAACTTTCAACATTCTTCTGAGAAAATTAAAATGATATGACCACATCAAGAGACACATCGGGTTGGAAAGAACAATAATGGAAGGCATGGTTCATGAACGAAGAATCAGAGCCACACCAAGGTGAAGGTGATTTCAAGTCATCAAAGAGAACTTGACCATGACAACATAAGAAGTGGGAGATCTGGCTAGTGGCATTGATTCTTTCAGACGGGCAGTGTTGAATGTAACTTTCAAGAACGGACAAACGACCTGATGATAATTAAATGTATATAAGCATTGCTTGTAGAGATATAGTTGACGGAGTTAATACTTTCCTCACTAGGGTGTCATCTCCTCACATATTTTTAGAACCATTCTGAAATCTCACTTGCTCTGTCTTCAGCCTCCCACAGGAATCCAGCCCAACCGACCGGTAGACCCATTTGCCTTCGAACACAGCAAGCACTGCAAAGAAGTTTCATTTCATTCCCCTTTATGATATTTCCTTCTTCACACATTTTACAATCAAGTCGTTATGTACTTCTAGTTTGTTCACATATATATTTTTGTGCTGTTCTGTTCATTGTTCCTGCCGAAGGCCTATTGAATCCGCAACGTCGTTTTCATCTTCTATTGTCGTTGTCTTGTTTTGTCATTGTCTTGCATTGTCTTGTATTGTCATTGTCTTGTATTGTCATTGTCTTGCATTGTCTTGTATTATCATTGTCTTGTATTGTCATTGTCTTGTATTGTCATTGTCTTGTATTGTCATTGTCTTGTATTGTCTTGTATTGTCATTGTCTTGTATTGTCATTGTCTTGTATTGTCATTGTCTTGCATTGTCTTGTATTGTCATTGTCTTGTATTGTCATTGTATTGTCATTGTCTTGTATTGTCATTGTCTTGTATTGTCATTGTCTTGTATTGTCTTGCATTGTCTTGTATTGTCATTGTCTTGTATTGTCATTGTCTTGTATTGTCATTGTCTTGTATTGTCCTTGTCTTGCATTGTCATTGTCTTGTATTGTCTTGTATTGTCATTGTCTTGTATTGTCATTGTCTTGTATTGTCCTTGTCTTGTATTGTCATTGTCTTGTATTGTCATTGTCTTGTATTGTCATTGTCTTCTATTGTCTTGTATTGTCATTGTCTTGTATTGTCATTGTCGTGTATTGTCATTGTCTTCTATTGTCATTGTCTTGTATTGTCATTGCCTTGTATTGTCATTGTCTTGTATTGTCATTGTCTTGTATTGTCATTGTCTTGCATTGTCATTGTCTTGTATTGTCGTAAATCTGTAACATTACAACTTGTATTATTATGTTTCTCCTTCAACTTCAATGTATTCCCGTGCCATGCCTTCAAATAATCCATAATATGTTCCCCTTTTCTACATCTGTTTCTCTGACCTTATATTTTTTCTGTTGTTACTAAATATTTCTCCCCTCATCTCCTCATATGTACCTCGAATATGATTTTCCGTTTCCTAATTTCACCATACAAAAAAAAAAAAAAATAATAATTTATTTATTTAAAGTAACTGACGGTGTACTCGAAAATTATAAACTTATAGAAAGGTCAAGTAACATTTTATATAGTGCAGACAAATAATAATAAATAAATATTATTATATAGGGAAACTGCCGAGGCGATAATAGGGAATCCTAGAAGGAAGAGGTATGTGTTAGCACTCAGAAAAAAATGACAAATAAACAACAGAAAAAAACAAAGAACCGAAGCAGGATCGAACCCGTACTCCATGGCACTGCGCCTTGCCACGAGAAGCCGAACACTTGGTACACTGCCACTCAGTTCTGTTGTTGTTTATTTGTCATTTTTTTCCGAGTGCTAACACATACCTCTTCCTTCTATGATTCCCTATTATCGCCTCGGAAGTTTCCCTATATAATAATATTTATTTATTATTTGTCTCCAGTTTATAACCGCTGGAAACTACTATTCGTGCAGTTTCGTCCAATAAATGTTTGTCTCCAACACAAGTATTCAGCCCTACTGGGAGATACTTGCCTTAATAGAAAAGTACAGAAGTACAAGTTATTTCCGAGCTGTGATCGTAACCCTATGCTATAGTCAAGGGAACGCCTTCGTGTAAGACACTGCTCACAATAGCTGATTTTTAATTAGCTGAGTGGCAGTGTACCAACCGTTCGGCTTCTCGTGGCAAGGCGCAGTGCCATGGAGTACGGGTTCGATCCTGCTTCGGACCATATATTGTTCTTTTTTTTTTTTTCTGTTGTTGTTTATTTGTCATTTTTTCCGAGTGCTAACACATACCTTTTCCTTCTATTATTCCCAACATTTTATATATTTGGATGGTATTGGGAACCCTGATGTTTTGTGTAAAAAACTATACGAATTTGCTAATCCCCCCCCCCTCCAGTTTAGTTAGGTTTAGTAACAATTTATCATCGTCTTATGGTAGTTTTTGAGAGCCGCGATAGCTCAGTGGTTAGTGAACTGGACTACAAAGAACAAGAGGTAGGATTCGATGCCACCGGCGGCTTCCGGTTCACCCAGCCTTAAATGGGTACCTGATTTTTTCTTTGTCTGGGAAAGTAAATCGGCACGGGTGTAATACCGACCACATTACCCAAAAATCATGTGTCGAAGGTCTGTAAAATGTATGGTCACTAACACCATATTCCCTATCCGCCGCCACTTGGCGGGGGGGGGGGGGCACTTTTTAAAATTTATTTTTACTTGTGGTAGTTTTTGTTTCTGGGCTGAGATTAAAACTCTCTCGAACACCTCGTAGTGACTGCACTGGGCTTGCGACCTCTATTCTCCAACACGTAACCTAGATGGTGTGTGTGAAGGGGAGCCGTTCCGGTAGTTGTTTTGACCACCCTTAACGGTAGGTACATCATCATTGTTTGCTTTGAATTCTGGCTGGACATCGTTATTTCCATATCAGCCTCTTACATGTGTTCTTTCGCATTTCATAAAGTGAAGAACATCTTGTGCAACAAGTCCATGCCTTGTCGGACAATAGTGATGATAGCTGAGCGATAATTTGGCAAACTTTGTTGCATTTTGAGTCTTTTTTTTCTGCTGTTTGTGACTTGTCGTCTGTCACTAGACTTCCTAGATATTTAAAATTCCTCAGCTTGCTTTAATATATATATATATATATATATAATATATATACAGTAATCCCTCAGTTATCGCGGTTAATAGGGATCAGAACCGGCCACGATAAGTGAAAAACCGCGAAGTTGTGTCACCCTCTCATTTTTAACATTCGTACATTTTTTGTGCATGTATAATATCAGGGGAAAATACAAAGAGGAAGATCAAGGAATTCTTGGAGAAGACAGATAAAAGCAGAGATGAAGATGATGGGGAAGACATGGAATGATCTTAAAAGAATGGCAAAAAACAGAACGACTTGGAAAGTGTTTGTTGAAGACCTATGCTCCACTAGGAGCTAAAAAGGTTGAAGAAGAAGAAGATGATATCAATAAGTGTATATGAAACCATATAAGTGCATATGTTATTATTAGAACATTAAAGAATAGTTTCAAACATGTAAATAAAATATTAATAGTATAAATAACATACATAAAATAATGTATAAATGATATAAATATGATATAATACAGTGTATAAACTTTTCTTTTATAACAAGGTCCGTAACTCACCTCTGACATGCTTCTCTTCGCTTGATCTTTATAAATGTCGATGAAACACCTGTGCAGTATGGTGGAGGTGAAGAAGATGAAGATGATTTACTGCACAGGTTAATGAGAGCTTTACTGCTCCTCAGATGACGCCTCATCGTCAGGTTCTAGGGGCGCTGGATCGTTGCGGGTAGCTTCGAATAGAGCTGGGGTAGCTGCAGTAGACGGCATAGATGCAGCAGGAGGCGGCGTAAGGCAGCAGGAGGCGGCGTAGAGGCAGCAGAAGGTGGCGTAGAGGCAGCAGAAGGTGGCGTAGAGGCAGCAGGAGGCGGCGTAGAGGCAGCAGGAGGCGGCGTAGAGGCAGCAGGAGGAGCTTCTGCAGAACGTTTTCGGCGCACAAGGAACATCATGATGGCAACTTTCGCGCCATAATTCCTCAATTTTGAATTTTTGAACAATCCACGATGTACTGAGGCCGCGATAAATGAACCGCGAAGTAGCGAGGGATGACTGTATATATATCCGGAAGACCCAGAGAAACACTGAGAAGAACATTGATGAGAGAGGCAAGAGCAGCAGGAATCGGCTTCCTGAATGAAATAGAGTTGCTTGCACAGAACAGAGACAAATGGCGAGATTTATTAAAAGATCTTTACAAGGATTAAAAACTGCTAGAATAAAAATGTAGATAAGAGAAGGAGTATCTGGGTCACGCCCTATGGGCCGGCTACGGCTCGAAAGGTCAATAAATAGATATATCTCAATTGTTCTATCCTGCCAGTCCATCCAACCAACACAATCCATATTATTGACAATGATACAGCTAAACCTCGAACTTAATGCAAATGGGATCAACATAACGGTTATTAAACGTCACTTCTTCACGTGCTATTCTTCCATTGTGAAGTTTCTCTTTCATTTCATTGGTTGAACTTTGTATTACATTTACAGTGCTTGATGACGCTAAACAGCGCGGGGTTAGTCAGTTGGCTCGTAGGCGGTCAAGTACTGGGTGACCCAGGTTTGTATTCACTTAATTGGATCGAAATGGGGATGTATATATGGAGTTTCCCCGTTTATCTTTTGATTTATAAACGATTTTCATTAATACATTTATGAACTCTTGGTCATTCTCGTCAGCTCTCACCAAACCACCATCCTTCATCGTCTCTATTTAAGAGGGCGTCAAGCGGGTGTTGATGGGTTACGTTGTTAGTTTACGATAAGCCGTGATATTTAGGCCTTTCGGCCCTACTCATCCACCTTCGTGTAAAGCATAGTGTATTTGTGAGTAATGGGTTGCCTTCCTTGTTCGCTTGGTCAGATTGGGGCACCACTTGGAAGGTGGAGTAGGATTTGGTTCGCTCCTCAAGAAGCAAGCAGTCAGCTATGAGTTGTTAACTCCTCTCAGCACAGTTGTTTATGAAATCAGCTTTGGGGAGTGAAGTCATGTTTCTGGGAAGGTAAATTGCTTTGGAAGAATGTAATGCTGTAAATGTGGGATTTATATGATGATGTGATGTAAACATGTGCTTTTATGATGATGTAGTGTTGTAAATTCCTGTGTGTTACCGGGGCCTCATTATGAGGGAGGTAAAGAATAGTGACACTGTGACCTTCCAGGCATGTCGTAAGAGGCGACTAAGGAGGTTGATCGATGGCTTGACAAGCTGTCATTGTAAAAAGTATTGTTATGGAAACAGCGCCATATATTTTAGAGCAGTGATCTCTGCAATATGTGCCATTTTGGCACGCAAGGTTTCTATTTTTGAGATTGTGGTTCTGCCCTATGTGCCGTCTTCGGCTCGAAAGGACAATAGATAGATAGAGATAGTGTTGTAAATGTGTGATTGTGTGATGATGTAGTGTTGTTAACATGTGATTGATTGTGTGATGATTAGTGTTGTTAACGTGTGACTGGGTGATAATGTAGTTTTGTGAATATGTGATTTTTTGGTGATATAGTGTTGCAAACATGTGATTATATGATTGTGTGATGATGTATTTTTGTAAATATCTGATTGTGTCCTGATGTAATGTTGTAAATATGTGATGTTTTAGTGTTATAAACGTGTGATTTTGTGGTGATGTAGATGTGAAAATATGCGATTTAAGGTATGATGTAGTTATGGATTAGTTTCGGGATTATGTGATCTCAGGAAGATGTAGTTTTGAAAACATGATTTGTTTTGAGCGTAGTTATCTAAGTCTTATAAAAGTAAAGTACCCCCGTCACGCCAAGCGGCGTATAGGGAATATGGTGTTAGTGACCATACATTTTACAGACCTTCAGCACATGATTTTTGGGGTAATATAGTCGGTATTACGCCCGTGCTGCTTTACCTTCCCAGAAAAAAATCCGGTACCCATTTAAGGCTGGGTGAACCCGGAAGCCGTCGGTTGGGATCGAACCCTACCCCTTGTCCTTTGTAGTCCAGTTCACTAACCACTGAGCTATCGCGGCTCCCTATCTAAGCCTTATAATACTGTGAAAATATTACCGAATCTGAGTTTTGTGTAGATGTGGTATAATAATAATTATATTATGCCCGGTTGCAAAGATGTATATAAAGAATTGTTTATTATATATATAGGAATAGCTATTACTTTTTACGATTTTAGTTGTCGTTTAATGAAAACATTTTTTTTGTCGAAAACTTACCGTATACGAACAACGTTATATATATATATATATATATATATATATATATATATATATATATATATATATATATATATATATATATATATATAAGTTTAGTGTCATAAATTATTTATTTTTTGGGTAACGTCCCATTGCATTTTATTCAGTCGTCTCTTAATCTGTCAGTAGAAGATCCTCACTCTAGGCCTTGTTGAAGAAAAAAGTCAAATTAAATACACACAAGCTAAAAACAGCTGATACTTTCAAATATGAGGGGTAAATCAGGAGAGATCACTCGTTCAGCAAAAAATGATTAACTGCCCTTACTTGTCAATGACCGGATACCAATGACCGTGCTTTGGAAACAACACAATTTCTAATTGTGAATATAAGTAAACAAGAGTATATGTTTAATGCATGTCTATTCTTAGTATGCAAGACTTTGGATCGTTATCTTATTCACATATACCTTTAAACGTTGCGAAGAGTGCAATTTCTGTCTGAATGTGTCGCAATGACATTTGTTACCTCGTGCCGCTTTATGGTTTCTTCAGCGTTGGTTGTCTAATCAATATTAATTATATAACTGCACATACATACATACATACACACACACATATATATATACATATATATATATATACATATATATATACATACACGCATATATATGTATATAGCAGTGCGCTTGCGTTGGCGATTGATCAGGCTCATTCTTATGAGATAACATTGATTTGTTTTCTGCTCTGCTATACGTCTGATATAACGTGTAATGGATGTCCCATAGCACATACTATATCAATATCGCAGGGGTGTCATGTATTAAAGTTCGCCTTATTAGGTCACAACATTTGAAAATGAGGGGGGAGGGCAAGATTCTTCCTCGTTGTCACTTTACCTCCCCTCCTCCAACTCAGTGATCTAAGTATCCTTATTATTTTAGATCTGTGGAGTGTAAGAGCTCGAAGTTGAAGCCGACAGCATGTTCCACTTATCGCTATCTATCTTCTATATTTCGTTCACCGGAAGTATCGTCTATATTTCTGCAATGTCGTTTCCTGTATATATTTTACTGTTTAAATTGGATGTAGTGTTGTATCTGTGGGCCAATGGATTTTCCTCAGTCTACTATATTCAGGTGGGAGCCGCGATAGCTCAGTGGCTAGTGAACTTGACTATAACGGACAAGAGGTCAGGTTCGATCCCGATCGACAGTTTCCAGGTTCACCCAGCCTTAAACGGGTACCGAAATTTTTTCTGGGAAAGTAAAGTGGCACGGGCGTAATACTGACAACAATACCCCAAAAAATCATGTGCCGAAGTTTATAAACATTATGGTCACTAACACCATATTTCCCAAACGCTATTTGGCGTAACGAGGCTCTTCACTTTTACTTAGTATATTTAGTACAGTCTTGAGGTATGTGTTCAGGGGTCTCTCATATTGTAAGTTCTTATTCTGTCTCTTCTTCTGAAATTAAATTTTTCATTAAAGTCATACGTACTATTATAACCAGTGATAGAAAATGTAAAACTGAAATAAACAAAAGAATAGGAATGGCAAAAAGTAATTTTAATGTCATGAAAAATATACTAACATCAAAACACATAAACACTAGGGCTAAAACTAAAAATAGCAAAATGTTAAAATCTTCTCAATATTCCTGTAAGGTGCAGAAACGTGGACATTAGACTGTAGCCTCTGAAATGTGAATTTATAAAAGAATAGGAAGAACTGGATGGGGGGTAAAGAAAATAAACGATTGAATATCTTAAAACAACTAAAACCGAAAAGAGAACTTCTAAACACAGCTCAAACAAGGCAAATGAGATATTTGGGGCATGTTAAATGACACAACAGCCTACTAAAAAGTATTATTGGAAGGGAAAATACAAGGTAAAAGAGGAAGAGACAGACCAAGACTAACATGGACGAGTAACAACAAAAGATGGACAAGTCAACCTATGACAACCTGCACCATCAAAGCAAGAGACAGAGTGGAATGGCGCTCCATGGTTGCCAATCTTCCGTGCGGAGACGACACTCAAAGATGATAACCATCTCATGTTTAATGGTTTTCCAATCTTGAACCTTAAGGTAATGACCACATTGAGTTTCATATAAGAGTTAAGGCAGGAGTTTTATTAATATCTCAAGTAAATATTTGGGTTAGTAACTTTTTCTGTACGTTTTGCCACACTGTGCGTCATGCCGATATCAACCATGTACGTTTCGCCGCATAGTGCGTCACTCTCAATTTGATTAGTATGAACCGTCATCAAACCGTATTTTAAAACATATTTTATATCATCGTGGTATTGGTGAAATCTAATACCTCGTTGAATTATCTAAAAATTCATATATAATATGTTATTTGTTCGATAAATATAAATATGTAGATTGATTCTTAAAATCCATCGAAAACCACGAGAAATGTTGTTTCTGAAATCACTTCCCGTTACATTGAAAATAAAGCTTCTGTGCGGAAAGAGTTAAAGATTTGACACTGACACCGTCTGTGTGGCTACTGGGATTGTAACCTAGGTCAGGAAAGGAAATGGTATAGCCACTGTCACCTGAGATACACATGTCGTAAGAGGCGGATAAGGAGGTTTAGGTCAAGGTCTTCTACGGTGCACGGAGTTTGTGCACCTGAACTGAAGTCATCTTCAGTTCGTTATCTGGGGCATGGCGAATGTTCTTCATACTGGAGAACGTGCTAAGGAGGGGATCAGAGCACTATGGTGTTGTTCGTTGTGCAGTGAAGATGATCTATTAACTAACTTGTCCTACCACTGGCATAAACCCCATATATAACAGCAGCAGATATACATAATTAATGGCGGGATAAATTGCTCCGTGCAATAATTGAGCAGAAAGTGATTAGAGACTCATAGCTGGTTGTTTGTTTTTAAACTGACACTCCAGAGCTGATTAAAATCCGAATCCACCTCATATTTGTGAATGGAGATTTAGTCTAGTTTTCGGATACTGGTTTACATACAACAAGCTTTTTGCATTTCGACCCAATACATCTGTTTTCAGCAAGACATTATTTAGTCAAGGTTAGCCTTTCATTTTTTGACTCATTCCACTTGGCCAAACTGGTTAGTCCGATACGAGAAGTACTGCGGAGAAGTGGAGTGTGATTTTGATCAGCAGGAGGTTGCTGATTTAACATGGTACAATAAGTCAATAAAATACTATCTCTCTCTCTTCTACCCTTCAGCTCCATGTGGAGCATAGGTCTTCAACAAACACTTTTCAAGCCATTCTGTTTCTTGCCATTCTTTTAAAATCGTTCCATGTCTTCCCTATCATCTTCATCTCTGCTTCTATCTGTTTTCTCCAAGAATTCCTTGATCTTCCTCTTTGTCTTTTTCCCTGGGGATTCCAAAAAAGGGTCTGTTATGTAATACTCTCAGTTGGCTTCCGCAGTGTGTATCCTATAAATAAAATACTGTGGTCATGTATAAAGACACAAAGTGCTGGAAATAACAATAACAGAAGGCTTGATTCCTGGGCGACGCATCAGGGGCAAACCAAGAAGAAGGTGGTTTCATGGCGCCAATGAGACCTTGAACATACGGGTTTTGATGAATGCAACGTTCTACGAGAGTTCTAGCTAGAAACAGATTCTTATGTCTGGTTGTGGTGAATCAACGTTCAATGGGAGGTCTGGCTAGAAACAGAGATTTATATGTCTGGTTGTGGTGAATGCAACGTTCTATTGGAGATCTGGCTAGAAACAGATATTTTTTTTTCAGACGGGCTGTGGTGAATGCAACGTTCTATGGGAGGTCTGGCTAGAAACAGAGATTTTTTTCAGACAGGCTGTGGTGAATGCACGTTCTATTGGAGATCTGGCTAGAAACAGAGATTCTTATGTCTGGTTGTGGTGAATGTAACGTTATACAAAGGACACGCGACCTGAAGTTGGAAGTAAGTAAAGGAACCCGGACCTTTCCGATGCAAGAAACGAGCGCACTAATCACTCAGCCACCGTGGCTGATTCTAACGCAGACAATCAACTATGAGTCACTGATCGCTTTCAGCCCAAGCACTGTCTGCCAGCTAGGCCCTAATGTGCATTTCTCAGTATTTGTGAAAGTAACAGCCGATTTATGTCACGTCTATCTCTCTCTCTCTTCTTCCAGGCACAAAAGAGTTTTCCTGGAGCCACAAACAAACTGGTGCTCAACAGATTCCAGAAACTGAGTCAGCCAGCGGGAGTCACGCAAGTGGAGTACGTCTGGATCGATGGCAGTGGAGAAGGCATCAGGTCGAAGTGTAGAACTGTGGACTTTCTACCGAAAGTTGCTACTGGTTAGTAAAGAAGGGGCATTGTTAGAGTTGTTCTGTTGTTGACTTTCTCGAATCATTCTCTTTCATCTATTCTCTCGCTTTCTTTCTCGCTCTCTCTTTCTCTCTCTGTCTCTATCCCTGTGCTCTCATTCTGTCTTTCTTTCTGTCTTTCTTTCTTTCTCAATCTCTTTCATTTTCTCTCTCTCTATCATTGTCTCTCGCTCTATCATTCTAGCTCTCTATCATTCTCTCTGTCTCTATCATTCTCTTTCTCTCTATCATTCTCTTTCTCTCTATCATTCTCTTTTTCTCTCTCTTTTACTCTTTCTCTCTCTTTCTCTCTCTCTATATATATATCTTTTTCTCTTTCTCTCTATATATCTCTTTCTCTCTCTCTTTTTCTCTTTCTCTCTCTCTCTATATCTCTTTCTCTCTCTCTTTTTCTCTTTCTCTCTCTTTATATATCTCTTTCTCTCTCTTTTTTTCTCTTTCTCTCTCTCTCTCTATATCTCTTTCTCTCTCTTATTCTCTCTTTTTTCTCTCTATGTATCTCTCTTGTCCCCTCTCTCTCATGTTCTCTCTTTTTCTCTCTATTTCTCTATATATTATCTCTTGCTCTCTCTCTCTCTCTCTCATTCTATCTCTCTTTTTCTCTCTCTATATATATCTCTCATGCTCTGTCTGTTTCTCTCCAGTTGCAGTGTGAATTTTTCCACTTCTAATCCGTAGGATCTTCGTGGCTTTATCCATCCCTGGTCACTGGGCAGTGAGATATTCGATATCTAGCCCTGTCGGATAAGATCGCCAAACAGGAGGTCCCGTGTGCACTTCGGGAACGTTGAAAACCCGTCAGCGGTTAAAAGTCGAAGATAGTTTGCCTGGGCAAAATGGTTAAACAAAATAAAGCCGTGTTGAAGACGGATGTTTCGGGCCGAAAGGTGTAGATATCACGGCCTTGTCGTGAACTCGTGACACAACGCATCCACGCCCACTTAACGGGTGAACGCTGATGATAACACTGATAATGATGATTATAAGACTGATAATGATGATGATAAAACTGATGATGATGATAATAAAACTGATGATGATAATGATGTTAACGATGATGATAATGATGTTAACACTGATGATAACGATAATGATAACACTGATGATGATAATGATGATAATAACGCTGATGATGATAGCAATGATGATGATATTGATGATGGTATCGCTGATGATGATAACACTCTAAAATGGTTTGATCTTGTGACGAGACAGAAACACAATCCCACACAGCCGCTTACAAACGCTAGGAAAACAACAGATCAAGAAGATTTCTTCTGAATAGATGATGATGGATCGACAGAATATCAGAAATGATGGACGCTATGACAGTAGAAGAAGCCAACCAAAGAGCTGAAAACCGCAGAAAGTCTCATCTTGACGCTAGAAGGCAACTGATGACGGAAAGAAACCTTTGGTTTTCCCCTTAACTTGCCAACAGGGCAAAGGTTATGTTTCATTTAATGTTATCTCGCTGGTATTGAGGACCTTTCAGGCAGAATTACTACCACTAGTATAGCTCCTGAGAATTACAAAGACAGGGAAATCCCTCGGGTAGAATTACTAGCAATTACTCTCGCCATGTAGTTAGATTTGTACACATATCCTTAAATATTTTTTCTTCTTCTTGTTTATTGTTCCAGCTGAAGGTCTACTTGGTCGAAACGTCGACTTTTGATTTGTTAATTACCACGTAAAGCTGTTATCATACCACTTCTTTCTTCCTTTTTTTTTTAAATTGTCATTATCATCAGCTTTACCGCAGCTTCGCATCTTTATGCATCTTTGTGCTTCTTGATGCCTTTACTTCTTTAGAATTACTAGCATTAGCATAGCTTTTGAGAAATACAAATACACACTGACTTTTCTACAGCTGCGAGTGAAATAACTGGGCGGTTATTAATTTTTGAAACATTATCATCATCATCATGTGCCATACCGGTT